>VXBP01000753.1:2531039-2568236 GCA_013400115.1 Rhinopomastus cyanomelas | reverse complement strand
GTGGCGGGGGTGTAGTCTCACAAGGAATAAGTGAGTGGGCAAGAAAGAATGGCCTGAGGTTGCACCAGGGGAAGTTTAGGCTGGACATTAGGAAACACTTCTTCATGGAAACGGTCATCAGGCCTTGGAACAGGCTGCCCAGAGAGGGGGTTGAATCTCCACCCCTGGACGTGTTTAAAAGTCGTGAAGATCTGGAGCTGAGGGACAGGATTTAGTGGTGGCCTTGGGACAGCTGGGATACTGGTTGGACTCAATGATCTTGAAGGTCTTTTCCAACCTGTGCAGTTCTATGGCTGGGAGCATAGATGTGGGAGCCCACCCAGCATTACAGCTTGTTTATGGGAGTGCACAATCCAAGGAGAAGACCTTTAAGAAAGCATAGCTGTGTATTTAATGTAAATAAAGAAAGAAAACCCCACTGCACTGTATGTACAACCCTCTGTTGCAACCTTTTAGGGAAATGGACAGACACAAATCCCAGGGAAGTTCCTGGCATAGACCCAGGGAACGTGGATTTTAGTAAATCTGCTTCCAACTATCACTTGTTCAGCTCTAACAGAGAAAGCGCCTGCCTGCGCACGGTTTTAAAACACAGAATCATACAATGTGTTGGGTTGGAAGTGTCATCTGCTCCAACCCCTCTACAACAAGCAGGGACGTCTTTAAGCAGAGCAGATTGCCTGGAGCCCCATCAAGCCTGGCCTTGAATGTCTCCAGGGATGAGGCCTCCACCAGTTCTCCAGGCAGCCTGTTGGAGGATCCACCACCATCAGATTAAAGAACTTTTTTCCTGAATATATATTACATCTATTAGATATCTAATTATTATGCATTAATGTTATAAAATGAATGCATTACGATGTGTATTTACCTATATATATATATATTAGGTAAAAATGCTAACGTAGCTCTGAGCAGCTTTATTAATGGTGGCAAAACCCATGGTGGTTCAACTGCTGAGCCAGGCTGCAGAGCTGATCGTTGCGCTCAGTCCCAGTGCCAGCAACCAGCTCCCAGTGAAGAAGGGAGGCTGTGGACCCAGCCTCGAGGAATTTGTAATGCACCCTTAGTGCCACATCTAGTCCCTGGAGAAAATAACTTCAGGCTCTGAGACCTCCTTCTGCTGTCGGTGGGTGTATTCCTGCAGTCAACAGTTCGCTGTGAGCCTTTGGATGGCTGCGGTTGACCGGCGTGGAAAAAAGTCGTTGAAAATCTGGCTGTGTTCTTTCTCTCACAAAACTTAACACTCCCTAAACAGCAGTGGATGCGGAGATACCAGTATTGCAGGTTTCTGGGACTCGTCTTTTAGGTTTGCCCGTCCTGCTGTTACGACAAACACTTGCACAGGGAAGGAGGGCAATGCCACTGCTTTGCGTTTGCATCCAACTCTGCAAGTTTCAACCTGCTGTTTAGCTCTGGCTTCCCAAGACGAGAGTCTTGCACACAGTCCCTCACGGGTTAGATCGGGCACCGATGAATAGGAGTTGCTACACGTTTGCTGATGGAGTTCCTCCTGCTGCCTCTAAAGGTTTGAGATCTGCTCCCAAGCTGTTATGAAGCTCTATCACAGCGCTGGCTGTGTTGTAATCTGGCGAGGGCTTGATCCTTTACCCGCCCATGCACTGGAGGCATTTTTAATTACCTGACGGTTCATTTGCATAGCAGCTTTTGCTGAAACAATAAATTCCGACCTCTGTTATTATGGGGTATGAGTTTCTGTATCAACATTCCGATTTGGATAAGAGCAAAGTAGCTTCCTACTCGCATTAAGACAATGGGGTTGCTTCAGAGCAGGTTTGAGAGTCGTGCAGCCCTAAAACTGTCTTCTGTTTCGTGGGGAAGGGCAATTACAACCTGTGGTAGGACACCATGTGCTCCAGTGCCTCTTCTTTATGCGGGGACGAGGAGATACAAGTGCCTCCTCTGATGAAAAGCATATTTTGTGAGGCTTGACCGTTCACCTTGAGCCTTTTAAATGTTGGTGAGGTTGTTTTTGTGACTTACGCTTCCAAACTCCGGTGGAACTGCCAGCTGCTTGTTCACCTTTGTAAGGAGTTTGCTGCTTTAGAGGGGGAATTTTCGGTCAGATATAAAAGAGTGGAAGGAGGGTGACAGAACATGCCAGGAGGGGATCTTGTTCTTTTTGTGCTTGTCTCTTTGCTGCTGTCATATGCAGGTTCCCTCATACTCCAGTCTAAGGTGGAGAGGAGACACATTATACCAGCAGCACATTAGGAACTGGAGAAAGTCACTGGGTGGGAAGAGACTGGAAGTTTGGGAAGCTCAGCTTTACTTTCACTGGCAGCACTGTTCTAACAGGGGAGGTTGGCCCCTTCCTCTAAAAGGGGTTGTTGAGCCTCTCCCACCCCTATACTCTGTGCTGGGTATGAGGCAGGTGTAACAGAATCAGGAGCAACCCACACTGTTTGCCTTCTGCTCTTACTTGTTGACACTCTGGAGTGTGTGCAGTATCTCCTGCCTGAATGTTTCTGTGTGTGCTCCATTAACTAAGTCCTAAGTCATCCGGGGGAAGACGAGAATGGTTTCATCTCAGCCTGATCTAGTTAGAGATGTCCCCGCTCACTGCAGGGAGAGTTGGACTACATGACCTTTAAAGGTCCCTTCCAACCCAGTGCCTTCTATGATTCTATGATTCTGTGATCTCCACGGGAGGTGGAAGCACAGGCTAAACAACACTTTGCAGGAAATTCAAGTACAGGCTAGTAGGAGATCCAGATTTTCATCAGGACTCCTGATAGTTCTTCTTCCCACTAAAATATTGTGCCCCTTTTGATGCCGTAGAATGTTCGGGGGGGGACAGGGAATGTTTGTTAGCAGGACTGTTCTACATTAAAAGGAAGCATTTATTTTCATCTATACCAGCTCACTGACAGTTTGACCCTGCACCCACAATGGGTGTTTTATCCTTGACTTTAATAGGACAACAATCAAGGCCTCATGATGTTACCTCCTAAAGACAGGAAAGTACTGCAGTTCGCATCAATAAGATAAATGTCTGGTGGCTAGTGCAAGCCACGATAGTCTTGCAATAAATGCTTTATTAGATTGATTAAGTGCCTTAACTTCACTTCGGCTATTAATCAGTTTTGGCAGCTGTTTATTGCTTTGTATACTTGGAAGTAATGGAGATTATTCCTTAATTATCTCATTGCAGCTCGTTCATTGTTTCCTAAGTAGTGCCATTACGGTGGTAAATTACGACAGTAAAGCAGTGTCAGTAAAAAGTTCTGGAGCTCCTGCTTCACGAGCTGTTCATAAAGTTGACACAACCTGCTCAAAAAGTTAACTCGATCCACTTCAAATGCTGCTTGATTTCAGCACAGCGGCCCATCTGATACGACATGAGAGGTTTTTGATGAGAGAACAGCAGAGCATGAAGTGTGCTGGGACTCTGCTTTCACCAGAGCAAAGCGGAGCCAATTCCCTGGTGGAATATTTGTGCAGATCAGAATTTATTAAACCAGACTGCTTTCGGTTTCGCCAAATGCTGCCAATTCCAAAGGTTTTTCTGCCACTGAGTGCAGTGTATTTATTTATTTTCCTTGTGTTCATAAAGAACTGAGAAAGCTGCAAGCAGCACTGTCATCTCAAGGCTGCTGTTGGCATTCCACAGAAGGATAAGAGAGTGCGGAATCAATCAGGAGAAAATGGCAGCTTTTAGTGTTATCTTCAAATCTGGCAGCAATTCATAAAGTAGCAGTTGCATAACAATTTCCATTCCATGTCCCTTTTTTCAGTCAGCTCAGACTGAACCTAACTTGAACGCTCTGAGCTTTCTGTTTCAGGCTGAGTTCTTTGGGAGGAACTGGTTTTACTGTCAATCTGAGAAAGTTTCATGAAGCCCTCATTCAAGAACTCTAATGTAAATCATCTCCCTTCTTACACCCCAATAAAAATATTGTTTGGAGAAAAAAACCTGACACTACAAATTTTGGATTCTCATTATTATTATTATTATTATTATTATTATTATTATTATTTGGTATTCTCTTTGTCTTTTCACTGTGCATCCTGTGGCAGAAATTGTGTGTCCTTAGGTTGAGTTAAATTAGTGTCCAAGATAAAGGGAATGGGTTTTGTATCGACATGAACGATTTTTGTTCAACCCCAAATTCCTACAGATTCCTAATCGTGAAGCTGTAATTGAAGAACTCGTCTAAAATGAGGCCTGATTGTGCCAGATGCTAGACACTCACATGAGAAATGATGCCTGAAAAGAGTTCAACCCACTGTAGACTGAGTGTATAATTAGAATGCTGGGATGTAGTTTGGTGGCTGCGTTGAACTGAACTGGTGACCAAGAGGTGGAAGGCTCTGTGGACCTTTTCACCTGGTGACCTACAAGTTGCATATCACAGAAACACAAAACGTTAGGGATTGGAAGGGACCTGAAGAGATCATCTAGTCCAATCCCCTTGCCACAGCAGGATCACCTACATAATGTCACACAGAAACATGTCCAGGTGGGTTTTAAATGTCTCCAGAGAAGGAGACTCCAACTGCAAATGATCAATTTTTTCAAGAAAGCCAGCTTTTTATTAGCAAATCTTGTTCCAGCTTTCCAAAGACTGGTGAAGTTGCCCATTCACTGGTTGTACTGGTTGCATCTTGTGCTTCATATCATCAAGCTTAAACTGTCTCCTACATCCCTAAAGTGCTCATTGACCTCTTGGAGCTGGAGGTCAGCTGCCACCAGAATTCAGCTGCTAAAGATATTTTGAAGAACACTCCTGCTTAGGCAAAACCATCTTAATTCAAGGCAAAATGAGCTTAAGTCAAGGCAAATATTTATAATTTTTAGCCTAAATAATTTGACCTAAGCCACGTTAGGATTAACCTGAGTCTTTCAAAGTACAGAAGTAATACCACAGGGCCAGAAACAACCAGTTAGGAGACAACAGCAACTTCAAGTAGAGTAACTGCTTGTCCATCTGCAGCGTTAGACCGTGCTCACGCTCTAACCTTGTGCTGTTGTCAGCAATGTGAGGTAGGGGTTTTGTGTCATCAAGGGACCACAGTGGAGGCAGGACTACAGTAGCAGGACTTCACTTTTGATCACACTGCAGCTGCACCAGAGCACAGCAGGGTGAAACTTGGCTTTGCCCTTACCTGGTGGCCCACTGCGAGCACTCTGCTCTCCAGGATCCTGCTGCAGCGTTCCTGCTGATACCTGGTTTCCATTTACTTTTGCTGGTTGTCAGATAGTTTATCTGTGAAACAGATATAATGGCAGCTAATCTCATGTTATGATTCCATGACTGTTTATAGCTCCTATTAATAGCAACTGTGGAAAGCCTGGGAGTAGATTTTGTAGGGCACTGGGGTAACCAGTTACTGCGCACTCCCCTGAGGCTACATAGCATCAAGTGTAGCAGCTTGTCCTTTCCAGACTAGGTCATGATCATCTTAACTCTGGCATTGCCTATCTTTTGGGGATTGACTTGGTGCTATCAGTATTCTTTCTGAGACACGATTGTAAGCAACTGATTTTGCTCCGTGATTTCTACTTGCAAATGTCCCAGCTGATTTCTAAGAAGAGAATCCATAGCTAAGCACCACCTTGTGCACCAGCTCAGGTGGGCAGTGACCTGCTGAATTGGCTGGACTTTCACTGGGACGGAAATAGGACAGGTACCCGATGTTTTGATTAGAGGTTTCTACCTCTGAATTCTTCTAAGTGTTCTGAATTCTTATTTTAGGTCTCATACCCACCTATTTTATTCCTCAAAGGTAGGAAATATGTGATGAGTAATAAATAATGTAATAGGTGACCCAGAGAGGCACTGACCGATGCAGTCGTTGTCACATATGAAAATTATCTCCTCGAAACAGGGCAGTGAATACCATTCCTACTGATACATACATCATGGCAGTGGGTGTGAGCTGGAACAGAGGAGGTTCCATATAAATATCAGAAGGAACTTCTTCCCAGTGAGGGTGACAGCACTGGAACAGGCTGCCCAGGGAGGTTGTGGAGTCTCCTTCTCTGGAGATGTCTAAAACCTGCCTGGATGTGTTCCTGTGTGACTTGGTCTAGGTGATCCTGCTGTGTCAGGGGATTGGACTGGATGATCTTTCAAGGTCCCTTCCAATCCCTCATGATTCTGTGATTCTATGGGAACTTAATAAGCTGGTAGATGCATGCCATGTTAGTGACGTGGTTGTGCCTTCCCATTAAGCACGGTAAACATGGGAAGGTATTCATCTCCCAGCTCTGGGGGAACCAGCTGGTGAGCTGTGAGAAAGTCCTGGCTTTGTGGATGATGAAATGAGCTAAGAAAGACATGACAAAGGCCTGAAACAGCCCTCAGCAAGGACTTCAGGTCATCTTGGCACACCAAAGTGGTAATTTATTCTAGGAGTCACTACAGAAATCATCGGGGTGAGCTATGAAACACAGCAATAGTGTGAATAAAGGCAGGAGAATTTGGCCTGATTGAGAAGCAGAAAAGGAGAAGTGAGGAGCCCGAAAGGTCTCGTAGATGCTGTGTCCTGTCATCTGAGTCAACTGATAGTCATGGTACGTAGCCATCCCATGTGGGTTTTTTTAAAGGGTTTCTCAGGAGAGAAACCTGCTGACTGCTGGCAAAAAAAATCAAGTCAAAACGATTAAGAATTGCAAGAAGAAGGTCTAGCTGGTGCCTAATTTTATGCTGCTCATTTCAAATTGCATAAATGGTAACTTAGCTTTTGGCCTCGTGCCTGGAAGAACACCTGAGAACACATCATTGCACCATCACTGAGAGTCTGCTGGCCGCCTTCTTTTAATTACGGACTGGCTTTGGAAAGTGAAGTGGCTCGGTTGGCTAAGGCTGATACTAGACCTAACTAGCAGGGAATGACTACCACAAGAAATGCTGGTGTGGAAACCACAGGCTCTCTTTGAAGTCTCTGCTCAGTTGCCACTCTGACCAGTCATTTGACTGAAATTTTGTTCACACGGCTGCTAGTGGAACATGGGGATATTGAGAATGTGAAAGAGCTTTGTTCATGTGGTGGGGTGGTCTGAAGGAGAGAAATCAGAGGAGAGAGGACCTGCAGAAGTAATGACAGGGAGACTGTTTATGAATTCTGAGCTCGAGCTGTGAGGGGGAAGAACAGAGATGAAGGGAGTGGTAAAGCAGAGGAAAGAAGAATGAACCACAGAAAGGGCAGAAAATAGAAAATCCTTAAATAATAGCTCCTAACAACTCTCAGCATCTCAGTCCTAGTGGTGTTCCCCTGGAGAGATTCCTAGTGGGGCATTCTGAATGTGGGGTGATCTTCAGCACCTGATTACTGCAGAGTCCCAAAGAAACTCGGCCACGTTTGTTGTGGAAAGGAGCCTCACGTGTTGGAAAAGCAGAGGTAACTTCAAGGAGTTCTGTGTCTGCATTTGGCAGTAGGGTTGTTCTTTTCTCCGACTGTTCCTTCTGATGCCTGTGTGATGAAAAGAAGTCTGGTGGACACCAGGAACTTTGCTTTCCTGAATATGCAAAGCTACACAGGTGCTTCTGCCTGACTGGTTCCTTATGACTCCTAAAGCAGGAGACACTGGCCATCCCCAAATAGTCTGGAGTAATATCTTACAGTGTAGAATTTGTATTCCAGTGAGAAGATCCATGAAGCAGGTTCTTTGATAAATATCTACAAGTAACAGAAGCGTCTAAGCATCAGGAATATGCACTCGTACAGGATGCCCAGGATGAAATTGAGGTCAATACTTGTTGGTGAGATCAAGATAACTCAATAATTTTGTCCAAATCAGTCTCATTGTGCTGGATTCTGTAGCAAAATGTTGTAGGCAGTGAACTACAGCCTGGGTGGAAAAGGAAATACAATCTAGTGTGGAAAACTAAAGCATAGAAGGAGGAATTCAGCTGAGCTAACACAGGCATCTTCTGGCAGTGTCAAGATTGTCCAGTCTCCTGCCTCTGCAGTCTGAGAGTCTGAGATCATGAAAATCAACCTGGTAAAGACACAGGAAGGACTATAGCTCAGTAAGTTGTGCACAGCTCCTAGAAGATAGGGAAAGCCCATAATTCCTGGTCCTGTCACCCACCCATCAGAAACAGAAGCACCAGGTGCCCCACTGGGATGCAGGAGCTCAGTCCTGCGAGCAGACGTAAAGGACTCAGAGCGTGTCCTGTTGCCTCATGCAGTGGGTTGTTAGCAAGGGGCCAAGAGTGAAAATGTGAGTGGTGCTGTGTCATGGGTCAGTGGGAAGCCTCAGATTGTTTATTTTTGGAGCCACCATCCCAGCAGGGCTCTGCTGAACTGAGGTTCTCGCAGAAGCCATCCCCAACTTGAAGCCTGCCCCGAGCCACCAGATTACTGAGTGCTGCTGCTGGCTTTCACAGCTAGCAAAGACATGGCTGGAAATGGAAGCAAATAGATTGTAGCACTATTAGCTGCAGACGTGTAGGCAGACCTACCACAGCAACAGACTTCACACAGTTGCAAAGTGTGGAGTGCTCCAGAGACGGATATGCCGCGTTAATTCAATTAATTGGTTCTTCAGCTCGGTTGAGAGATCAGCCTGTGACATACAAATTATCTCAAGCCAAACTGTTTTGTTTCTCTCATCTGTGGTGGGCAGAGTGCTCTGCATGTGATGGTCCATCAAATGGTCAGCTGCAACCTGCATGTCTTGATGTTCTTGGGTGGTTTTCTCCAAGTGTTTGCAGTGCTTTGCCCCTGGCTACTCATCCCACAGCTCCGTGTGGCAGAAGCGTTCACTGTTCCGTTTGCATCCAGAGCAGACTTTGCACTGGCCAGTGTTTTGTGTGAAGTTCCCCGTTGGCTGAAGGCCCTGTGCAAGGTCTGTGCACCGTTTAGGTTCTTTATGCATTAGCTTTTACCAGAATAGTTCAATAACGAGGACAGTCTGCTGGCCAGAGTATTGATAAATGAATTGCTTGGCTTCCGTTGGCTGCTATTTATGGGGATGTGTGGGTTAGTATTTGCAAGGATCCATGCAGCTCCAGCTACAAATGGAAGTGCCTGGGTCATGGAGTGATAGTACTTCTAGGGAGAGGTGGGGTTAGACCCCACGGGGAACTCCCTCCAGCTCTCTCCCTAAGAAGGAATTTGTGGCTGAGGGCTTGGGTTGTATTTGCAGACTGCCTGGGCTCGAGACAAAACCAACAAGCAGCTCCAGGACACCTGCTTGACCTGCACTGCTTTGATTTAGGGAAATTAAACTCTACCCTGTTGAGAAAGAGCTGAAATCCTGCTGCTTTTGGGAATGTTATTTCAATGTGCTTGTGCAGTGAGTTGGCCCGGTGGTTTACAATTCAGAAACCCTAGAGCACTTGTGAATTGTGAGGGAAGTACACTGTTCATTATCTGCTGTCAGGCATTCATCACTGCAGTGCGAGCTGCAGTCCTCTCATCAGGATGCAGAACATTACTTATGACCAGTCACCGGCCGTGAATAATGGCTTAGCGAAATGAACAGTTCTCCAACAATTCCCACTCAGGTTTGTTAATCAAAACTATTCAGAGCCAGACGCTGGCACCCCCTCGCACACGCTGAGTACCACCCATCCTTGGTTCAGACTCTTTGGCTTTAATTGTATTTGTGGTTTAACTATTTTATTTTTTTTTAATCTGGCTGCCCTCATCTAACTAGTTCACAGGGAAAACTGGGGTTTGCTTCTGCCAAAAGTAAGTCGTTCTTGCCTCGTTCTGGCTGGTACTTGCTGTGCAAAACCACTTTGTCACTGGTGACAAATCACAGAGTCACAGAATTGTTAGGGATTGGAAGGGACCTTGAAAGATCATCTAGTCCAATCCCCCTGCAACAGCAGGATCACCTAGACCAAGTCCCACAGGAACATATCCAGGTGGGGTTTGAATGTCTCCAGTGAAGGAGACTTCACAACTCCCCCGGGCAGCCCCTTCCAGTGCTCTGTCACCATCACTGGGAAGAAGTTCCTTCTGATATTTATATGGAACCTCCTGTGGTGCAGCTCACACCCATTGCCCTTTGTGCTGTCACTAGATGACATTGAGAAGAGCCTGGCTCCATCCTCCTGACACCCACCCTTCAAATATTTATAGACATTAATGAGGTCACCCCTGAGTCTCCTCCAAGCTAAAGAGAGCCAGCTCCCTCAGTCTCTCCTCATAAGGGAGGTACTCCAAATTTGCATGTCTTTTCGTTTGACCTGCCTTGTCATGTTTCTGTGGGGTCTGCTTTCGGAGAAGCTGATCTGTCAGGGAGGTTGGACTAGATGGTCTCCAGATGTCCCTTCCAACACTTACCGGTCTATGATGATAATACCTTGAGTACTGTGTCCAGTTTTGGGCCCCTCAATAAAAGGGCAACATTGAGGTGCTGGAGTGAGTGCAGAAGAGGGCAACAAAGCTGGTGAAGGGCCTAGGGAATAAGTCTTATGACAGAGATTGACAGAGTTGAGGCTGTTGAGTTTGAGGAAGAGGAGGCTTAGGGGAGACCTCATCGCTCTCTACAACTGGCTGAAAGGACATTGTAGAGATGTTGGTGCTGACCTCTTCTCACAGGTCATTAGCAAAAGAGCCAGAAGGAAGGGCTTTAAGCTTCAACAGCGGAGGGTTAGATCAGACATTAGGAGAGAGTGGTCAGGCACTGGAATGGGCTGCCCAGGGTGGTGGTTGAATCACCATCCCTAGATGAGTTTACAAGAGGCTTAGATGTGGTGTTGGGGGATCTGGTTTAGGGGTGAACTTGTAGAGTAGGGTTGATGGTTGGACTTGATGATCGTATGGTCTTTTCCAACCAGAATGATTCTATGATTCTACGATTCCTGAGCTCCATCAGATGGGATATCTATACTGGTCAGCAGCTAAGCCTTGCCTAAATCTAAGCAATGATTTAACCATTTAAACATTTAATCATTTCTGTGGGAAAAGTAAATCAAGTGACACATCCTTTATGGGACCTTATGCACAGCAATAAAATAGCATCACCGTATTCCTCCCTGTGTAGGATTATGCACTGCTCAAGTCAACCTCCCCGTGGAGGTTTCACATCAACAGCAGTTCCCTCCTGTATATTGCCAAACACACTTTGGGCTCCTGGAAAGTGGAATATTTCGGTGTATTTGCAAGCCAGGCCCCAAGTATTCCTCTGCATATGTTCAAAGCAGCTGGTAGCTCTAGCTCTCTTCCCCATTCGTAGGAGGCTTCTTACATTTCTTGCTATTCTGAACTGTGCCAATGAAGCTGATACTGCATTTCCAGGAGCAGGGTTTGGTGAAGTTGGAGCATTTCATTTGCACGGAGCTTGCTGGGGAGTGGTGGTAAAGTAAAGCCCTGGAAATAGTCAACTGAATCTTTTATCTTCAATATTATCTTTGCATTGTAAAGCACAGCCTTGGCTGTCATTGCATGCATTGGGTAAGACTTCCAAGTGTTGTTTCCCAGCAGTATTTTGGAGAGTGGGACTCCTAGCAGATGTGGAGGTGGTGGAACATGTCCAGGATCCTGGATGAGTTCCTACACCTTTAGTATTCCTTGACTGAAACTCCCAGCAGAGTCTCTCAGGGATGCAGCTTCCATTGTGGTCAGACTCCTTTATGTGTCTGAACATCTTATTTTACATATTCATTTGTAAGAACATTTTCAGCGCAGAATCTTCCGTAACCAGTTCTTCTTCCTTGGGATGCTATTTTGAGAAGCAGTCACAGGAGTTTCACCCCTGCAGTGTGTTTGCCCGTGTGACTAAATGTCAGTCCATTTGTATGGGTAAATCAGTGCTCAAATGGGGAAGAAAAAAACCCCTCTAGATTTGTGTCAGAGGCTCTCTCTGTTGGCAACGGCTGGTGCAGGGGAGGCACAGCTTGCTCTGAGTTTTTTTCCAGCAGATTATGGTCTCAGGCACTAGCTGCAGTGAGTGGGAAGGGAGCAGGGAAAAGAGGGAGAAAAAAGAAAAGGCCCTCATCAGAAGTCAGGAGGGCTTATCTCTACCTCCTGTGCCTCGAGTTCACTGCCACCAGCTCTTAACCATCACTGTCTGCCCTCAGGGCTGTGAATGTGGGCATCTGGGAGGAATAAACCCATACATGGTCTTGTCTCCTGTTGGAACTTTCCAGTGAATCTTCATTAGGATAATTTCTTCAGGCATTGTGTGTTCTTTGTTAGAGAGAAGAGAGGAAGAATGCAACCCAAACAACATTTCAGCTTCTCCAGCAAAGTTTCTATTTTGATTTATTGAAAACTTGTCCAACTGGTTATTTATATTTTATCTGTGAAAGACTCAAAAAATTTCAACTGAAAGAGATATTTCCATGGAAACGTCCATCTTTGATGAGATGTCTCTCCTCAGATGTTTCAGCTGAAGAATTTTGTCAGTTCTGGCAGGAAAGAAAGAGTGGGGGGCAGAGCAAACAAAGACCAAGCTTGCAGGAGAACATGCAATGCTTCGAGTTAATGGGCTAAAATGTCAGCTAGTAAACTGCCAGAGAGCCAAGAGAAGTCAGCCAGTCAACCCGAGTCGATGAAGCTATGCTAATTTACACAGAAGATCTGGCCTCAGATTTTAATAGAACCAGCCTAGCAAGCTGCTTCTCTGCTTACCTGTCCTCCTCCTTTTTTAATAAGCTCTCAGTCATACTTGGCCTATCCTTTAATAATTCAACCTTCTCTCTTCATGATCCTTCTTCCTTCTCTGTTGATAATGGGATGGGATTTTCTGCCTGCAGCCCTCACAGACAGGTTAAATTCTGCTCAGCTGGCTACCGGCTTCTAACATATCCCTTGTGCCTCTTTGTGGGCTCTAATGCCAATCTTCTCTTTGGTCTTTACTTAGCAGGTGCCAACTGCTCTCAATGCTATTTGCTATATGTTATGATACAGCCCATTGTACTGTGATCTATAGATCCTGGGATGTTGAAGTATTAAGCTCTCAGAGCAATCAATTACTTTAATGGGAGTTGTGTGTGTTTGGCTGCAGTTCTGGAGAGCAGATCTATGAGATGGCTCTAGGACATAACCCAACTTCTGGACCAAGAGACTGCTCCACCACAGGAGTTACTGTTTCTTCCTTGCTCAGGGCCAAATGGGTATTTAAAATGCAATTGGCAAGATGCATGTTGCTGTTTACTTTCTTTTTCGTTACGTGTATCACAGAATCTCAGAACATTGGGGAGTAGCTGCAGTATGAATGACAATGTGTAACTGCTCAGCCCTGTGTAACGTAGCAGAATGAAGTAAATACTTGGTGATATCCAGTTCCAGAGCTGAAAGCTTCTTCCCTTGTTTCCTTGAAGCCAAGATCCTAAGTACTCAATTTCGTAAGACTCACCAGATTATGTATCTTAATCTAGTTCTTGTTTCTCAGTGGTCATGTCCTTCCCTCTCAGATGCTTTGATTAAACAGAATAGGGCAATGTTGATGCAGAACTCCCTGGCAGACATGGAATCATTCAGAGGGGAAATGGTTGTAAGCTGGAACATAGGAGGTTCCACATAAATATGAGAAGGAACTTCTTCACAGTGAAGGTGACAGAGCAGTGGAACAGGATGCACAGGGAGCTTGTGGAGTCTCCTTCACTGGAGATGTTTAAGACCCGCTGGATGTGTTCCTGTGTGACTTGGTCTAGGTGATCCTGCTGTGTCAGGGGGATTGGACTAGATGATCTTTCAAGGTCCCTTCCAATCCCTCATGATTCTATGATTCTGTGGTTCAGCTTGGAAAAGACCCTTGAGATCAAGGCCAACCAATAACCTACTCTACCAAGACACTAAAAGGCTCATGCATATTTTATTGTTTATTGGAAGACCTTTATTGAAAAAGGGATGATACCTGATGGTCTCCTGTAGAAGGAAATAGTTTTGAGTCCCCAGAGAACATGACCCCCTGTTTTCAGTGATGAATTTCAAATGCTTTGGTTCATTGTACCAGATCTGGTTCATGTGGAGGAGTGAAGACACCATGCAGAGTCTGTGATGCCTCTTACAGATGCATCTTCCCAAGGAATAGAAAATAACATGTGTGAAACCCTGTGGACTTTGTATTGTTTAAATCAACAGAAGTGTGATTGATATTGTCTGAATGTCAGCTCAGCATTTGATTGGCATTCTTAGCTAATGACTTCTCCTTATTTGTTAGATTTAATTGATGGTTATTGCACTCATTTTCAAAGAACACTGCTTTAATTTAGAAAAAAATCTCTGCTCTATGGAAATTAATATTCGCCAGCTACATGGCACAAAAGGGTATGTGGTGAGCATGGAGAATAATTAGTAGCTGTAGGAGAACTTATGAGAAGATGATTCTGAATATGCAAGAGAGGAAATAGGCTACCAGGAAATTAAACAAAAAAATTATGGGTGAATAATTGACCTCTGAGTAAATAAGAGCATTCCCTCAACAGCCACTTAACCACTCAGTATTTCAGAACATTAACCACCCTTTTAACTAACCAGTTCTCAGCTGTTGACAACAACTGACTCTCTGGAATTGCCTTCCTATTCTACAGGGTGGTTGCTTGCTCTGTGCTTAGTGCTGTGCACGTGGTGCCAGAGCCCTGGAGAAGGTGGGAGAACATAATCTGTTACATATGTGTAAATCTACTCTTAGCCAAAGGAAATAGTTGTAGGGACTAACTAAGTCTGCTTCCAGAATTGTGCTGATGTAAGAGAGAGCAACATTTTATCGCAGGACTCGATGACCCCTGGAAGTCCCTTCCAACCCCTAATGACCTGTGTAATGCGGGTGTCTTTCCACCATGAGGACATCAGCCCAAAGCTGAGGTTTTCAGAACCGATGGTGATGTTTCTAAGGTTGATTTTTAGACTTTTCAAAACATCTGTTTTTCCTGAAATCCAGTGGGTAATTAGGAACTGTGACTTTGAAGACTGTAGGCTAGAGATGCCTGCTTCCAAAAAATTTCCAGTATCTTCCAAATGAGAGACCTGGTTGACATGAGCAGATACACACTAGCCAGAAAAGTGCAGCTGGGACTGGTTGTATTTGACAGGTAGTTCCCAAGTTCCATAGAGGATCCAGGACTAAGGGCTAAGCCTTTAGCCTGAATTGTGTCATGGACTGCGTGGGGTCAAAACTCCCTGGAGGAAGACCAGGTTTACATTTTGAGGATTCAGCAATCATAATGATAAAAAAAAAAATGGTGTTGGAGTTTCTCCATTGAGAAATAGTTTTATCCTACATATTTGAATTATTCCTGCTGGTTATGGATCAAACATGTTGCTAAATTATTGCCAGTTTTACACCAATGCAACTGATAAGAAAGTCATGATATCAAGGAGCTTTGTCTTCTCTCCCCCTTCCCATTAAATGCTAGCTAGAGCATCAAGCATTTTTTACATCATCAAATAGAGGGCAAGCAGTTATCTAGGAAATGTAATGATCAACTACAATACGTGACTGATTGGATCAAGTGAGTAGTGTGGAAGATGAGGTTCACTTGCTGGCCTTGGCCTCTTTGTTTGTTTGGTGAAGAGAGATAAGAAGACAAAGCTCAGGTTTATCAAAAGTTAACAAATGACTAAGTAGATGAGAATCTCAAATCAGCTTTTGATTTCATTGAGATTCAAGTAACCGATGGAGTGTGGATTCAAGTAACTTGGAGGTGGGAGAAGACCAGATTGCCTCACCTGTCCTCTCCTTCATCTCTGCTCTAAGGTAGAGTGGTTCTGTGGGGAGGTACTGTCTGTATCAGTGAAGACCAGGCAGAGTTTGGGTTTGAAGAAGTTGTGAGCACCTAGTTCTTAAGCCACTTTGAAAAGTCCTAGTCTACATAGCTGTAGTCTACATGAATCCATAGTTACAGTCCCGAGTCCCACTGTTGGCTGTCCTGCTACAAGGCAGGCCACAGACATGAAAACTTAAGCCTGTCCCAAAGGAAAGACATGGATATGCTCCACTCCAGCACAGCTTGTATCAGCAGTGAGCATGTTTCTTTATTCCTGCAAAAAAGGAGAACAAACCCATAAGCTTAAAGCAAGCAGTCAAGAAGAAAAAGTGATCTAGTCTATTTTTTGGTGATGGTTGGAAGGTTCTAAAGAATACATGTACCACAGTGAAACTAACGATATTCAGACTCTAGGAACAGCTTTTTATTTCTTTCCCCATCATTAGAATGAGCCCTGGCACAGTTTTTGGCCCAGGCTACCTAAAGCTGTTCCAAACAGCCTTCAGTCACAGTTTGGAACTTGACATGCATGAGAGACCTTTCTTCATAGGCACTTGGCATGTCACTGTCTTTTACAGGCTGAAGGACTTTGATAACACGAACGTGGCCAGACGGCGGTAGCTGGCCTCTGGATCACAAAACACTCCTTGGTGCAATGTAGTCCTCTAGAAGAGGTGTAGCTGAAGCTTGGAGGCTATATTGAGACGTTCGGGGGAGATCATTCCGCAGTTGCCTCTTCAGCTAAGAATAGCTGAGATAAGTTAGAAGAGGAAGAGGAATACATGAGATCTTTTACGCAAATCATCCACATCAAACATGACAGGGCTGCTTGGAAGATCTGAAACCACATGAAGTGCAGTTTGGTACTTTCTGGAGCATTCTGCTGGTTTGGAGATGATCAGACTTTGTAGAAAGTAGAGGCTATGTGAAGAATTTGGATGGAAGAACTGAGGGTGTATTTTGAGCCTCTCTGGCTGTGCCCTGTTTAAAAACAAACAGAAGCAAAGATGTAGCGAACAAGTTCAAACTGAGGGCTAACAATAAGATACAAAAGGAGGAAGCAACAACACAGGCTCCAAGAAAGCACCCTTATGCACCTCTTCTTAAAGCAAACACTTCCATAGTGCCCTGAGAAGGTGCTCCTGAGCTGATGCAGTTTCTAGACATGAGGGTAGGGTTGTGCATAACTAGAAGTCTGATGCTGGACGAGCTTAATTCTGCAGCTGCTGAGAAGGGACTTTAGGGGAAGTGGATTTTTCTGTTTGGGTAGAGAAGTTAAAAACTAGGTAGCTGCAGAAATCAAAAGATGAAAAGAGATTATCCATAGGAAGAGATCTGAAGAAGTAAAGGTTTAGCCTTGTTTAATCAGGATGAACATTGTCTAAGTGTCTGAATACTGTCTTCAGTGTTCTGCATTCCAAAGCAACGTTAAACATAGTGGGCCCATTTAATTTTTACTGGCACAAATGAGAACTAAACCTCTCCACTCACTTGAGCTTCTACTGCATGCGAGATCAAAATCAGAGCCAGAGGCACTTGGAGTTTGAAAGAAATGTTTTTGGTTTTGATGTCTATTTTTGCTGCCTCTATTTAGAGCAAACATAGCCTGGGCTGGAAGTGAATACGGTGTCTCTGAAGAGGTGGATTATTCCCAGCCAATCTGTAGCTGCAGCACTGTGGTACCTTATGGGCTTGAAATAGTCCATCCTCATTAACCACATGTTGGGCCAAACTCCATTAATTTCTGCAGCCCCTCAGGGCTGAATGTAGCCCATTATAACAAAGTGATAATATCGTTGGAAGCTATTTTTGTGCCCTGTGCTCTAAGCTGGAGCTTGCACTACAGGACAAACTAGGCAAAGCCAAGATATTCTGGGCCTTTCAGCATTGGGCATTTTATCACTGTTTACCTGGGTTGTCCTCAAGAGTTCCCAACATTAGTGCTAATTAGTGCACATTAATGATGGCTGAAATTCAGGGAGAACTCATGCAATGAGTTTGTTGAGGGTACTCGTGGTGTCTTCAAAGCCATGTCCTTTTAAACATGTTTGAAGAGAGCTGTGTGATGTGATGGTGTAGGAGTGCCAGTGAAATCGAGTCAGGGAAAACCAGTAGACAAGTTTTCTGCTAAAGACTCTAGCGTGGCCCACCTAGGGCTGTTGAGTTGCATGTTGACTTGTGTACATCTCTCTTTTGGGTCTAGGTTATGTGAAGACCTCTCAGGCTTTTCTAAAGATTTAGACTTCCAGCTGAGTAAAAAAGGCTGGAGGTGGCAAAGTTGCTCAGGCTGACATCAAGAGTCCATCCTGAGAGTAAAGCAGATGGCCAAACCCTTTCCCACATGGGGCAGTGGGAAACTAAGAAGCAGTTGAGATACCTGATCTATGTGCTACTTCTTAAGCCATCCCCTTACTTTGTTTCTCCTTTGGTCACTTCTCTTGTGGTTTTTGGCTGTCTTGAGATTATGTTGCTTGTAAAACACTGGAAGAGGCTTCCTGAGGAGGTGGTGGAGCCCCCATCCCTGGAGATATTAAGTGACATGTGGACCTGGCGCTTAGGGACATGATTTAGTGGTGACCTGGCAGTGCTGAGCTGAAGGTTAGACTTGATGACCTTAAAGGTCCCTTCTGACCAAAGTTACTGTGTGTCTCATGAGCAAAGGAGTGTCAACCACTGTTGAGTTTAGCAGCACCATTAAGACTCATCGAGTTCCTATGAAACCTTCTCCCAAACATACACGGTGTCTCCCAGTCCAGGTCCCCTTCTCCAGCTGAGGTTAGGTGGGTGGAGGTGGATGCCCTGCTGACGTGTCGCAGTTTGCTGCGCAGTGACACGTTGCTGTTCCCCGTTGTTGTCACTCCTGTGGCAACAGCAATCCTTGGACACATCACCCTGCCTGACACACGCTTGAGCTGCGCCGGGCCGGCATTAGCCAGCTTTACACCTGCTGAATAATTGCGCTCTCGCTACCTTCAAGATCAGGCATGTGAGCTTCAGCCACTCCGAGAGCAGCTTCACTGGAGCAAAAAATCCAGTTAGAGAGAGGAAGGCAGGAGGCAGCGAGCTGCTGAGTCATCACACAGCCCTCCTCGGGTAGCCTTCCACCGATGTGGAGGAGCAAAGGTGAGGTGACCTTGCGCACTGGAGATGAGGCAAAGTTCTCTGCGCGGGCTGGAATGTGCATTAGCTCTGGAATGCAGACGTGCAAACACTGTTGGCAGCTGTGGCCATGGGTTTAAGATCGTCTGCTCTAAGAGGAAAAAGCTCCCTATGTGTTCAAAACCCGGCGAAGTCAGTGGAAAGTCTCCCATCAGTTGTGAATCAGATGCTCAGAGAGAATATCCTTAGCTCTGTTCTTCTGACTGGGGTTCTGATTAGTCTGGGTAGTGTTTGGGTTTGGCACGCCTTGTTCTGAAGCTGGCTGAAGCTCCTGGAAAGCCTAGAAACCTCTCTTTAATTTGCTGAAAACTTTCATCCCATCCTGTAATTTCACAATCCTCATTATAATCTCCAAAGAAACTTGAAAAATGGGTCGTGTTTGAAAGATTAGTATTTCTCATCCCAGCTCCAGCCCACTTGTTTTATTTCAATGGTCTAAATACCAGGATGGTTATTTCTGGGTGTGCGTGAATCAGTGGTTCTGCACTTGCCAATTTATTTACCACCTTCTGGCCTGAGTAATTAAACTAAGAAAACTTCTGATTACTTGTAGAGGGATTGTCTGGCAAGTCCTGTTTCTCTGGCTTGGCATAGGGAGCCAGAGCAACAAAGAGCCCGGTGCTCTTTGCCAGATCTTCTCCAGTGCTCTGAACATTGCAAGACAGAGAACACAAAGGTGTTGGTCAAGAATGAAAGCAGGACTCTCATTGCAGCACAGAGCAACGAGGATGATGGAGGAAGTGGAGCATCTCCCTTATGAGGAGAGGCTGAGGGAGCTGGGTCTCTTGAGCTTGGAGAAGAGGAGACTGAGGGGTGACCTCATTAATGTCTATAAATATGTGAAGGGTGGGTGTCAGGAGGATGGAGCCAGGCTATGCTCAGTGTCATCTAGTGATAGGACAAGGGGCACTGGGCGTAAGCTGGAACAGAGGAGGTTCCATAAAAGTATGAGAAGGATCTCTTCCCAGTGAAGGTGACAGAGCACTGGAAGGGGCTGCCCAGGAAGGTTGTGGAGTCTCCTTCTCTGGAGATGTTTAAGACCCGCCTGGATGGTTCCTGTGTGACTTGGTCTACGTGATCCTACTTGGCAGGGATTGAACTAGATGATCTTTCAAGGTCCTTTCCAATCCCTCATGATTCTGTGATTCTGTTTTCTGCCTGGCTCTGTTTTGGACTCACTGGTTCTGCTACAAAGTACAGACTGGTGGGATTAATCTGACTTTACTTTAGATATCTACAATAGGGACATTTACTTCTGAATAGTCATCCTGAACCTCCTTTACAGTCCAGCAATCTGCCTCATCCTACAGCAGACATTTGCAAGACATGTCCTATTGGTTTATCCTCTTAAAGGCTCTGGTTGTCTTCATGAACTCTTGTGGGGTCTAACAAGTAAGCTCCAGTGTAGACATCTATAGCTGAGGTATCCAGATTTGATTAGAGATCCTCAGATTTACAGTCTGGTTTTCACTAGATCTTTAAATTCAAACCTCTGATCTCCAGTCTTTCCACTTCAGTCCATCATCTCTGGAGATGAATTTGCCCTGTTTCCAAGGCATGATTTGGTCCCTTTGCAGAAATCATGTTTTCATTAGCTTCTTGCTAATGAAAGAGAGGACACACCTCTTTTAAACCACCCTCTAGGAAGTACTTGGTAACTGGAGAGTCTTTGTTGTGCTTTTTTCCATTACTACTTGGGAAACCAACACTGGCCAGAGCACCCAGAAGCAGGAAAAAGCCAGCAGGGCAGAAAGCCCAGACAGGCTTCCCCTAGAAAAGACCCATCCTGAGCCAGTCTAGTTGCAGAATGGGAGAGCTGCTTCAGGATCATGCCTTGTAGTGCACTGTGGGATCCTTCGGATGGAAGCAGCTATATAAACATAAAACATCTCTATTGATTATAGATGACAGTGAAAGGGAAATGTGTGATTTAAAGCAGCACCAGCTGTGGTCTAATAGCAGATAAACAGCATGGGGGTGGCTGGTCCAAGTGGTTCTCTCCACTCTACACCACCCATGCTCAGATTAACTGCAAGGGAAGGACATTTTTTCCTATCGACCCCGCAAAGCTCTGAGTGTTCCTATATGTCTTTCCCTCAGAGATAAAGATGTGGACACTGCTGACATGTTACATTCCTCTTATCTGGGGTCATTGTGCAATCCCACGGGTGTAAATCTCTTGCTTCCTTCCCTCCTAAAGAGGGAGGGCAGTCTGACAGGGCGCTGCCCCCCCAGAGCAAGAGGTGTGACTTGTCAGCAGCAGACTCACGTGAGCGATTACATGGAAGGTGGCAAAAGGTTGGAAGTTAATGCAGAGACCTTCCAAGACGATGCAGTCTCCACAGCAGTTCCTCTTCTCTCTGTGTGTCTTATGTAAGGTAACAAGAGCCTGACCTGGCTGGGTAACCTCCCAAAAATCTGGGCAGGGCTGTCATGCTGCAGGCTGCTGTTAACTTGATCCATCTTTGGAAATATGGCCCCTTCCAAATCAAGCATTTCCAAGCCCCACTACCCTGAGGATTCTTGGAATGATTTTTCACCTTAGGCAACTCCAGGGGAATAGATCAGGCACTGGGTGCTGCTTTAGATGTCCTATGTCATGAGAGATACCTGCATGAGGCTGGATAGGAGATGGGACCTGTGTGAGACCGGTGCCGTTCTTGAATGGTAACTTGAAGACATGTGAGATACCCTAAGACATCTCCAGGAGCGTAAGATTCTTGTTTTTAGGCACCTGCATTCCCTCCTGTGCATAGAATCATCAGGGGTGGAAAGGACCTCCAGGATCATCAAGGCCACCCCTCATACCAACATCTCCCTGACCCCTAGACCCCTGACCCCTAGCCTTAAGTGCTCTAGCAGTTTTTAAACACGTCCGGGGATGGTGACTCCACCAACTCCCTGGTCAGCCTGTTCTAGTGCCCAACCACTCTCTCAGTAGAGAACTTCTGCCTAATACCCAATCTAGACCTCTCCTGGTGCAACTCAAGGCCATTTCCCCTCATCCTATCATTAGCAATCTTGGAGAAGACCTGTGCCCTCCGTGCCTGCATCCAGCTGGTCACCCTGGGCTGTTTTGCAGGAGTGCAGAGACACAAGTACTTTCCAGGTGCTTTAGCCAAGGTGTTTTAGGTGCTTATTTCAGAAGGAGGAGGGTCGTTCCCACAGACTGCCATGGCTAGATTTGGGAGCCCAAATACAGACACTTGTGTGCAATGAGATGGAGCTCCCCCCGGATCTGCTCTGTCTCTCGTTGATGTTAGCTTAACCCCATGAAAACAGCAACCCACAGCCCTGATTCTACTTGTAATCACAGCAGTGTGGATGAGATTAGATTCGGAACCACCAGTTGGCAGTTGTCCCCCAAAAGTAGGCTCTGGCAGACCTTCATTATGGTCACGCTCTCATGGCTCCTTGTGTGAAACAAGAGTCTCAGCTAAGAGTTATTTGCCTGGATTCAAGCCAATTGCAAAGGGCTTCAATCTGAATGGGGTGTCCCACGATGCTTTCAATTACGACGAGGTGAGTAGGAGATGGTTTGAAGATAATTACACACGTCTGTATTGTTTCTGATCTAATGAAAAAAAAAAGAGGTTCACTCAATCCCGGGGAAAACGTTTCAGTTTGCTTTTAAGTGTCTTCCACGTGAAGAAGGGAAGAGAGGGTGAAAGGAAATCTCTGAACAAAGAGGCGTTTCGTCGTGAAATCCATCTCGAGCAACTTATGTTTTTAAATTCTAAATTAATTCATTTTGCAAAGTTGACAAAATTCACAGCACAGCTGGTTTGGTTTTTTTCCCACCAGAAAGAGCATTTAGCACCCCCACCACCACCAAAATACACCCACAGTGTTGCAGCTGCAGTGTTCAAAAGGCTGTGGGGCTTTGGACCCTCGCTGATGGGGTGGGAGGGACCAGGGACTATCCCCATGGGCTGATAACAGCAGGTTAACAAAGGGCTCTTGGAAACCTTCCCTCCACGATGCTTTTACAAAGGTAAATGTTCCTGCTATTATTTGCAACGCAGTTATATGTCACAGCAAATGCCAGGTACAATAAGACCCAGTCAGCCAGACTGAGTATAAATAGATGAGGGAATTCCTGGCATTAGTTCTTGGAGCAGTTTGGGACTGGAACAAGTGAAAAATACAATTTGTCTAAAAAGGAAGTTTCCCATAAGTTAAAGAAAATATCCCCCATTTCTTCCCCCATTTTTCCTTCCCCACATTTCGCTTTCTCACCAGGGAGAATCTGACAGTTTCACAGAATCATAGAACCATTTGGGATTGGAAGGGACCTCAAAAGATCATCTAGTCCAATCCCCCTGCCACAGCAGGGTCACCTAGACCACAAAGCAGCTGATAGCCCAGATGGGACTCCATAGCTGTGGCTGGATGCTGAGAGGCTGCCAGCTGGTGATGTATCCCCAACTGGTGAGGTATCTGCACATCACTGGTGAGGTGTCAGCACATTATTGGTGAGGCTGGGCTAATGTGGCCAAGCTGGGAGCCTGCGAGGATGTGAGAGGGATGTGTGTGAGTGGTGCTGGATGGAGACAACTACCTCCATTTCCATAACCCAACTGCAAGGAGACACCAGCCTTCAGAGCTGATGGATGCCTGGAGCCAGAAGCAGCTGATAGGGTGAGCTGGACCCTCAGGTGCAGAGCACTGCTGGAAAGTTGCTCTCCATCCTGGGATGGAGAGTTGAATGGTTCTGCCTCCTTGCAGCAAAGACTGATGTGCCCTCTGAGCACAGCAGATTCAGTCCTCGAGGATGCTGAGCTTCAGCCTTCCTCCAGCTATGGTGTAAGAGCAGACCTTTACTTCTCATATGAGAGTAGCAAAGCGCCCTGCACACCACTGAGTCTCACAATCCCCCAGCGAGATGGGGAAAGAATTAGCTCCTCATTTTTACCTGTCTGGAAAACGACACCGAAATTAATTGACTTCTTCAAGGTCACTCAAAGGCACAGTGGGAGATTCAAAAATGGGACCCAGGAGTGGTGACTGCCGGTCCTTTCTAACTGCTAGACACCCAACATCAATTGCTGGAGGACCTGTGCTCAGGCTTCACAGGTTTGATTAAAAAGCTTCCAAAGATGTTGAAGTGTTAAAGGAAAGAAGAGTAATTCACTACAGCCTTACACAGTGGTGCCCGGGCTGGCACAGCCCCTCAGGGAGTGCAGCTGATATCTTTAAGAAGAGCTGATCTGCTCTGTGCTCTGCGTACACTCTTTGGCCCGACGCCAGCTGACACAGGCAGGAGGTCTGGCTCCTGCCGTCGCGGGCAGCTCGGGTGGCTGCCAGGGCTGTGCACATCCATGTCCACAAGATGAGGCCCTGAAGTGAACAAGCTCTGGGTTGGCACCTTACCCCGGGCTTCTGTTGTGTTGTGTCTTCAAAAGCTTGTAAATAAGCTCTGAAGGAGAAGCAACACAGGCTTTGAGACTGATACGTGGAGTTTAGGGGATGCACCTTCTGCTCTGCATGCACAAGCAGAGCAGTGGGTTTGCTCTGTGCCCCAAATCATCCTGTGCGAGGCAGAAAGCACCCTCCACCAACCTCCTCACCCTTTTCACTGGTCTTCTGTCCCATGGTCCCACACTCCAGCAAAGCTCAGGCACCCATTTGTGTTGCCAACTCATTTCTCCTCTCACTGAAGTACAGGGACCCCCTCCCAGAGCACGCTCTGCTCTCAGATCTGTGCAGCCCTGCCTGACAAAGTGTCCCACAGCAAGGCTGGCAACAGGAGCGCAGTCTGCCCCTTCCTTGGCTCTTGCTTGCCCTTCCCTTTCTGGCTTCACCACTTCCAACCCTTCCATCAACAAGAAGACCTAGCCCAGCCATGTGGCTCCAGCAGCCTGACTCACTGTTACCCTCTAGTGCTGGACCAGGTGGCTGGCAAGCATCTCCTTGGAGAAGCCGAGCTCTGCGGGCAGCACTAGGTTGTCGTCTCCACTGCCAGCCACCCCAAATCCAAGTCCTGGCCTCAAGGACTCATTATAGGGTGCTGATTTTCAGCCCCTGGATTATTTTCTGAGCCACTTGCTCTGCCTCTCTCCCCATGGTCAGACAGATTTGTCCCGTGGCTGTTGGTGGCACAGACAAGTGTCACTTCACTTGATTATGGGATGATGCTTTTCTTTTTTTAATTTCCTTTCCATTTAAGACTCTCTCTGTCATCTTGAGTTTTGTTCTCTAGACTTCATTTGCTGTGGTTTCGGTGGAGTGACTGGTAGCCAGTTTGCCCGTGGAAAGTCTGACGGTGAAACACCTGACAGAAGCAATTAGGGAAAACTTGTTCAGTTGGAAACTCCTATTTTTATAGGGAAAGCACTGCTGGAGACATGAGTCAGGCTTTGCTCCCAGTCTGCACCAGTGAAGGCTTGGACACAAGAAGATGGGGAATATGCTAAAGCCCTCTTCTGTTTTGCCCATGGTCTCTGAGAATATTGCCGTTGGCTTCCAAAGAGCCAGGGTTTGCCCTCTTCACTGGGAAAGAAAGGATTGACTATCTGAAGACCAGTCTTTATGGATAAGACAGAACATGGGGCTAGGAGCAGAGTGATGGGGGCTGTTCAGGGTGGAGTGGGAAGCTTGAAAGGAGGTTGGCTTTCCTGAGGAAGGTGGAGAAAGGAAATCCCTTGCAGTAGCTGAGCTCTAACCCTCAGTCCCTCTCTGCTTCCAGAGAAGGAGGGTTAGTGAGTTCTCCTGGTAGGATCTGTCAGTGTCGCAGACCCAGATTAGATGCCTTCTCACCGTAGCCTGGCCACAGCTCTGAATCTCAGTGATTCAGTGCTGAAAACACTAGTGAGGCTACTTTCTTTTTACTGATTTACCATTTCTTTACTCTCCTAATGAGGGCCTCCATTTTCCTAATTTATGAACTATAACTTGTTCATCTGCAAAGAGCCTACTAGTCACACTGGCTGTGGACTTGAAGGTGTGGGCATGAAGGCTACCCAGGGAAGTGGTGGAATCACCATCCCTTGAGGTGAAAAGACAAGTAGACGTGGCACTTTGGGACATGGTCTAGTGGTCATGGAGGTGTTGGCTTGAAAGTTGGACTTGATGATCTTCGTGGTCCTTGCCAACCGTAATAATTCTGTAATCCAGAGCTTGCTTTGGCCCCCTTACACATTCAGACCTGTTCTTCTGATAAGCAGACGTGTTTGTGGACAGGCATGAAATGCATCTTGTGGTTTTCTGCCCTAGTGCACCTTGTTTGACTGCATTTAAACCTCACTCCGTGTTCCCATTGATAAAATAAACACCGGTGCTTCATATAAACCATTTACCCTTTGAGATCCGGAGATAAAGCACGAGAAAAGTGTCTTGCCCACACCAGCGAAGGGAGCAGAGCAAACATCCTGGAAGATAGGAAAGGACCATTTAGACACTTTATGGCCAGAACACCATTTGATCTCTGAGTCTGAGCACTTGTATACACAGGCCATAAAAACCCAGCCACATATTTCTGCACCGTGGCCAGCAATTCATTCCTGGAAAACACTCAGGGCGCTCCTTGGTTGCCTAAACAGAGGTGTGTGGGGGTTTTCTGAGGTGCTTTGGGGGTCCAAAGCTGAATGAGAAAGAAGTCTCTTGATGCTGGGTATTGCACATCAGATGAGAGAAAAATCAGAATGAGAACTCAGAAAAGAGTGCTAAGGCATCCCCCTTTCGCTATCATCTGGTGCCTCTGATCCTAGGTGGAGCCTCTGTGCGTGACTACCATCGCTTCCATCTCCCTCACTGCAGGTAGTGCAGAAGAGGAGGTGAGCACCCTTCTGGACAATGTGAACGAGGTGAAGAGGTCTGCATTATAACCTCTTGTTATGACTGACTGTACTGGAAGGCACATGGAGTCACGGTGTGGTTCCACCAGGTGGTAGCTCTACCTGCACAGTGGAGAATCGCTTGCTAGAAACATCAGAATGTTACCTTGGGGAGTGAAAAGAGAGGAGAACCACAAGTGGCCCTCTTTCCAGGCAGAGTCAGGTTAAATTTTAACCAGCCTCTCTCAAACCTGCCCCCATGACAGCAAACATCACTCGTAAAGTATGTAATTTGTGCCAGCAGGCTCGTGTCACCCAGGTCACATGCAGACATGGGCTCCTTGCTGTTTCCTCCTCTGCTTTGCAAGGTTTTGGTGTCGCCTGGCATCTCAATGAGGTAACCACAGTGCTGCAGACTCACTGCAGCACGTGTGGGCTGGCGGGCCTTGAGGAGCTATGAATGTCCCTGCTGCTGCAGTGGCCACCTCTGCGTGTGGCTCCGTGCTCACTGGCTGTCTGCATCATCCAGATCACCAGCAGCAAGAAAGGGGGGAGAATTCTTGCTTCTTCTTGGGTTGATATCCCTGCTTTTGGCCTTGGACTTGTGCCTTCCCCAGCTGATAAAGCTCTTCTTGCTCCCTCATTACTGCTGTGTTTGCAACACAGATGGTCCTCACAGCACCCAGCATTGCCAGCCTGACCTTGCAGCAGTCTCTTTTCCTCTAATGAGCGAGCTGACTCTGCTGGTCACTCTACAAACCCAACCCATGCTGGAAGAGAGCTGTCAGACCCTTGGGAAGTCCTTGGCACGTCTGCGTTGTGATCTTTGCTCATCTTCAAGGCTGTGTTGTTCACACAGCGAGGTCAGTAGTGAGGGTGGCTGTGCTACTCACAGTGCTGCAGCCTTGTGCATAGAATCGTGGAATCATCAAGGTTGAAAAGACCTTCAAGACTGGAACAGGCTGCCCAGGGGGGTTGTGGAGTCTCCTTCACTGGAGACGTTTAAAACCTGCCTGGATGTGTTCCTGTGTGACTTGGTCTAGGTGATGCTTCTGTGGCAGGGGGATTGGACAAGATGATCTTTGGAGGTCCCTTCCAATCCCTAATGATTCTATGATTCTGTGATCATCAAGTCAAACTGTCTGCCTTGCAACCCCCAACCGCTAATCCACCTCCCAAAACACCCTGTCTACCCATTTTTTGAACCCCTCCAGGGATGGTGCCTCCACCATCTCCCTGGACAGCCTGTTCCAATGAACATGCCCTGGTTCTTCCCAGCATTAGACAAGTGGTTCCTCCCCTGAAGTTATTTTACATTTAAATACCAAAAGCAGCCCCTGATTATTAGACCTTAACTCTTTTGTCTTTTCTCATAATGAAACCTTGGCAGGGTCCAACAACTTCAGAGCCACTGTCCAGCCAAGCGAGTGCTACACATGAGCTTCATCATTTTGGGAAGAGAAATTTGAGCTTCTCCAGCGTGCCAGCCCAGCAGGCGCCTCCTGAAGCTTGTTTGTAAACTAAGCGGGTGTGTGGCTCTGCTGGAGGTCAGTGAGATGGCTGGGAGAGAGCTCTGATGAATGAGAGTCATGAACCACTGTTGGCCTCAGCTCTGGATGATCCTACGAGGCAAGGCAGTCGCTTATGGTATTTCAAAGACAGCAGTGGGTGAGAGGCTGCCTCTCTAGTCAACAGCTGCCTCTGCCCGGGTTAAGGCTCCATTTACCAATAAGACTGAGGAGATTTTACACCTTTTCAAAAGCACTTCAAGATCTGCTTGTGAGAAGTGCCTCAGAGGAAGCAGATACTGCTGCCATGATTTATTCCAGTGCCGCGGCTAATAGTTGATGGATGTCACCACAGAGACCTTACCATCCCATCGGTCAGGAAGGGACCAACCACATCTCCCTGGTCATGCCTTGTGCATCTGAGGGAGTTTAAGTGACTCACTCAGGGCCTGGAAGCAATCTGTGGAAGAGGTGGGATGGATTCCAGTGCCACATTGCCTGAGGCTGAGACTTTAATAAAGATCTTGTCTGCAGAGCAAAGCAATCCTTACAGAGAAGGGTCCTGGTCCTCTTCTCATCTCCAAGCAGAGCAATGGTGGTGCTGAGGCAAGTGAGCTTCCTGCTGCATTCCTCTTTCTTTTCCTGCCTCCTCATAAGCAGAGGTAGTGAATCCCTGACGGGACCCAGCACATTCATGCAAAGGTCTGGGTCAGAGAGAAAACTGCCCCTAAAATATTTTGAGGGGCCTGAAAACTGGGTTATTCCATACCCTCATCTTTTAGAATCATAGAATCATAGGTTGGAAAGGACCCTAGACATCATCTACTCCAACCTCCCTGCCATGGGAAGAGATGCTTCTCAACCAGACTTGGTTGCTCAGGGCCTCATCCAACATGGCCTTGAACACCTGCAGGGAAGGGGCAGCCACAACCTCTCTGGGTAGTTGATTCCAGAGCCTCTCCAACATTGTACTTACCAAGACCTAATCTGAACCTCCTCTCCTTCAGTTTAAAACCATTTCCCCTTGTCCTATCACTAGATCCTCCTGTGATAGATCCCTCTCAAGCCTTCCTGTAGGTTCTTTTCAGGCATTGGAAGGCAGCTCTAAGGTCCCTCTGGAGTCTTCTCTTCTCTAGGTGAAACATAAGCTTTGAACTTCGGTTGGACAAGGAATAAACCACTTCTGGTTGAACGGCTGAATCTAGGTGAGGGGCACCGGGCTTGCCCAGCCAGATAGTGTGTGAACAGAGCAAGAACCAAGTCCCCACCAGATCTAATGCCTGTCCTTAATTAGGCACGCTTTACTCTGTGGTGATTAAGTAAATTAGAGCTCAGTGGGAACAGCAAAGATGCTCAGCACCTTGGTGAATCACCTCCTTGGCGGCTCAGCTGTCAGTGCCAGCCTGCGGATGGGATGGGAGGAGCAGATGCTGCCATGTGTAGTCTTTTGAGACAGCACCGAGGTGAGCTGGCAGAGCTGTCTAGAAAAGCTTGTCTCCTTGAGGCTTTGCTCACACATCAAGAGAGGACCTCAGGTTTCAGACACGTCAACCTCATGCTTTCTAAGAAGGGCAATGAAGACGTCCCATGTGCCAGGGCTGTGCTCTGCAGTCCCATCACCGAACTCAGGTTCACTGAACCTTATCAGTCTGCTCTTGTCCCCTCTGAAGAACTTTGACACCAGCTCAGCTGAGAACAAACCTAGAGAGAGCAAACTTAAAGAGAAACCTAAGAGAGGTTTTTTGGGGGAGGAAGCATTTTTCCTAGAGATTATTTTTTTCCAAGTAAACTGCAAGTTGTTGTTGCATTGCTGAGGCTCTTCTTTGAAACCAGACCTAGGAGCTGAGCAGGGATCCTCTTTGCAACACCTGGATCCAGGCTCTTCTCAGTGGCATCTAGTGATAGGATGAGGGGCAACGGGTGTGAGCTGGAACATGGGAGGTTCCATATAAATACCAGAAGGAACTTCCACCCAGTGAGGGTGACAGAGCCCTGGAAGAGGCTGCTCAGGGGGGCTGTGGAGTCTCCTTCACTGGAGATGTTTAAAACCCACCTGGACATGTTCCTGTGTGACTTGGTCTAGGTGATCCTGCTGTGGCAGTGGGATTGGACTAGATGATCTTTCCAAGTCCCTTCCAATTCCTAACGATTCTACGATTCACTTTGTGCCACAGAACTGCTCCTCAGTGGGTGCCATTCATAAATAAACGCTTCCCATGTCCTCTTCTCCATCAAACCAACCCAAGGAGATGAGATAGCACTTTAACAAGTCATTATTAAAATGATGGTAAATATAAACCCTTGATGGAGAGTCGTGGTGCAGGAACAGATTGCCCAATTTTCTTAGAGCGACGGAGACGTGCGTGTCATTAATAAAACATCTTGTTAGATGGTTTCTAATTACTTTTCTCATCTCAGTTAAGATTGTTACCTCTGCTTACGTGCAAAAGCAGAGAACCTGGTGGAGGTTCTTGCGCTAAGCGTTGTTGGAACCATCGGCTGACAGGGCATCTTGGTAATTAATGGCTTGTTCAGATTCCGGTGCATAATCGTCTTTGCATCCCCATCTCTGACTGCTGCTTTAGTCCTAATGGGACATGTGTAGAAGAAACAGAGAGGCAGTGGTGGTTTCATTCGCCACAAGTGCTCATCAGGCAGGTGTGCTGCAGTGGTGTCACATCCCAGTGGTGCTGCTTTGAGCATGGCTGTCATCACAGAAGAAGACAGCCTCTCTTTGCTGGGCGTATGGGCTGGTATTTTCCGGCAATTTGCAGCTCCTAACACTGACACATGGATTTATGACTACAACTAAGCACCTTATGGGAGAGGATCAGTGGGATTCTTCTTCTGTTGGCACCATCTTGTGTGATGGCTCAAGGTGTGTGTAACAAAAGGACCAGGAGATCTTACCAAATCCTTCCTGGACCACCTGGCATCTTACACTTGCCGCTCTCTCAGTCCAGCTAGATGAGGGCCCCCAACCACTGCACTCGTCAGGCTCTTTCCCCGTGGCAGAGTGTTACGAGAAGTCCTTTCTCCCTGTCCCCACTGCAGCCCCACAGCTTGTTTCTAATATTGTCTCACGTGATTTTACTGTGAGACCTGCAACACCTGGTCCTTTTGTTCTCCACCCCCAAAATCAGCGCTACTTGTGATGCTCAGTGAAGTGACTGCAGACAGAAAAGGGGTGACATGTTGAAGACATGAAACTCCCAGAAAGCATAAAGATGTCGAACCCCAACAAAAATATAATACTAATAATTGTGACATATATCTCAGTAGATGCAAGTCCTGAGCAGAGGAAGGCACCAAGGGGTCTGCTCGCCCCGCTCGCAGGCCAATGGGTCATGGCACTAGCTTTGCCAGGGCTGTCACTTTGCAAGCAGTAAAGCATTTAGTGAAATTGCAGTTTGACAAATCCCAAAGGGCAAAGCCAATTTCAGTCAATGGCAGCCCTCTGAGAGTGGTGGATGGGTGCACATCCTCACCTAAGAGGTTAACAGCATCGGAGCCTGTCAGTGGAATGAGGAATAAAAGTGTTGCTGAAAACATCACCCCCTCCAATGCCTTGAGAGTAAACAGGGAGAAATTCATCCTGGGAGGGCAACTGTTCCTGTCATGGGGGGCAACAACGAGAGCTGGGACCTCCAGCAGTAAATAGGGGCTTTCATACCTCAGTGACTTTATGAGCCATAGTAGTTGTCACGGTTCCCTGCTCTAATCAGATCTCATGCTTTGGGGCAGAAGGCATCGTGGCACTGGGGAGGAATCTCTCCTCCACACACCACAGGTGACCACAGGTGACCAGTGAAAAGGTGCATTATGAAAACCCATTGTGAAGCATCCATTGGCAGCCTGCTGGTGTCATTTTTCAGCCAAAATATTGAGTAGCTGCTAATTACAAGATGACAAGTGAGCAGCTCATGGATGTGTTGTGGATTATTTTTGGGAAGCCCCCTGTTACTGTGGTGACAGCCTAGATGGGGAAGCTGGCGGTGTAAGGTGCCTTTGGGCTCTTTCAGTTGTGGAAATTTGCTGCGTTCCCAGCTCCCCAGGCATCAGCTGCCTTCCAGCTGCAGCGCTGAGCCACTGGAGCAGCACAGAATGATTCGGAGCATCGACCCGTGGTGGCCATGGGCGACCAGCTCACCTGACAGGATGCAGGTCTGCAAAATACATGAGCTGCTTTAATCCACTTCTTGTAGGTGAACCAGGGAAATCAGAGCTTCAGAAGTGTTGGGGTTGTTGGGAAGAGGACCTTTCTTCCCAAGTTCTTTGATAGATCATAGAGTCACAGAACGGTTTAGGTTGGAAGAGACCTTAGAGATCATCTATTCCAAGACCCCTGCCATGGGCAGTGATGCTTCTCAACTAGACTTGGTTGCTCAAGATCATGAGCCAGCAATGTGCTCTTGGGGCCAAGATGGCCAACAGCATTCTGGGGTGGATCAGAAGGGGGGTGGTTAGCAGATCAAGAGAGGTTCTTCTCCCCCTCTACTCTGCACTAGTGAGACCACATCTGGAGTGTTGTGTCCAGTTCTGGGCTCCTCAGTTCAGGAGGGATTTTGGGCTGCTGGAGAGAGTCCAGTGTAGGGCAACGAGGATGATGAAGGAGGTGGACCACCTTCCTTATGAGGAGAGGCTGAGGGAGCTGGGTCTCTTTAGCCTGGAGAAGACTGAGTGGTGACCTCATTAATGTTATAAATATGTGAAGGGTGGGTGTCAGGAGGATGGAGCCAGACTCTTCTCAATGTCATCTAGTGATAGGACAAGGGGAAATGGGTGTGAGCTGGAACATTGGGGGTTCCACATAAATATCAGAAGGAACTTCTTCCCGGTGATGGTGACAGAGCCCTGGAAGGGGCTGCTCAGGGGGGTTGTGGAGTCTCCTTCTCTGGAGATGCTTAAAACCCAACTGGATGTGTTCCTGTGTGACTTGATCTAGGTGATCCTGCTGTGGTAGGGGGATTGGACTGGATGATCTTTTGATCTTCCAATCCCTAATGTTCTGTGATTCAGATATCTTCATGTGAGGCAGCACCTAGGGCTCCGTGTATGGCAGGAGCTCAGTTGCCTGGACTTGGTGCCTATAGCAGCCTCACGGCGCTTGGAGCTTTAGCTTGGACTGGAGGGTCTGGAGAGCAGAGAAAGACACTTGGTGCATTGCAAAGCTGAGCAGCACAGCTAGAACCAGGAAGGCTTCTGCCAAAGTGGTGAGGAGTGGCAGCATCTCTCTGTTCTGAGCACCCCTGGCATTTCTCTTGTGTTAACTGTCATCCTCCTCCTGTTTCTGCAAACGCTGTGATTCAAAAATAGAAGAAGAAGAATGAAGCCAAACAACAGCTTCAAAGGCCCTGCAAAGAGAAAAGACCCAAAAAAAAAGGAAAAGGAAAGGGGAACCTAAGATATAATTAAGCCTCTTGGATGATATTTTCCCCTGGTAATTCTGGAAAAATACAAACCTGCTCATGTGATGCTCTAGTGTGTGAGTATCCGTAGCACCTCTTGCTACTGCTTGCTCTCTCCCTCCCTCCCTCTTGCTTTCTGTTTCAGGAACTGCCAGCATTTCAAGGAGACAGACCCAGAGGCAGCTCAGGTGTGATCCTGCAGCACTGCCACGCTCTGACTCCAGGATCAGCTCATAAAACCCACAGAAACCCCAGTCGCAGCATTTGACCCCAGAAAAAGCCGCAGGCATGCACCAAGCTGCAGCTTGAGTTTGGGGGGACCGGGTGTGATGGTTGAGGTGAGGTCCAGGTGAATGCAAACAGCTCAGCACTGTGAGCAGAGCCAGTCATCCGTCCCAGCTCCTCCTGCTCCTGCTCTTGTTCCCTGCCCCGTCAAACCCTGCTCCTAATTGCGCTGTCAAAGCTCTGCAGGAAATTCCCGCTGCCTTGTGTGGAGGCTCCTCCTGACACACTCCTGGGCTTAGAGGATCCTGGGCTTCATTTGTTCCCCGTTTCCAGGCTCAGGTCCATATAAGGACCTGTGTTTTCCCTTTCACCCCTCCCCTGAGGTCTGCAGCAGCTAAAATCCAACCCCTGTAGCAGATCTTCGTGTTTGGCGCTAATTTAACACGAAGCTTCAGGTACCTAAACATTTCTGCAGGCTTTGAGCACAAAAGTGGCCTTTCTTCCCCTTTGCCTTCATCCCCGCAGTTATTCAGACTCTGTTCCAAAAAATGCAAGGAATGAGCCACGTTGTTTATTTCTTTCTGGCCCACTTGATGTTGTTAAGAGCAGCCTTCTCCACCATCTTGTGGGAAGGCTCCCTGTTGGGCACCGTCCTCCACAGGCTCTGGAAACCCCAGGCTGGGTTTAGGGCTGGGGAGAAACCCCAAAGTGGGTCTGTGTCCCAAAGCCCAGCCGTTGGAGTGTGGGATGTTGGCACATCTCAGCACTTGGGACCTGACCACAGCTCTGGGGTCAAATGAGACCTCAAAAAGCAAAGAAGGCTCAAGCTCTCCTTCTAGGGTCAATGACACTGTGAGCATGTGCCACCACGAAGATGCTGAAGGGATTGGAACACCTCCCCGATGAGGAAAGACTGAGGGAGCTGGGTTTCTTTAGCTTTGAGAAGAGGAGACTGAGGGTTGACCTCATTAATGTTGATAAATATGTGAAGGGTGGGTGTCAGGAGGATGGAGCCAGGCTCTGCTCAGTGGCAACAATGATAGGACAAGGAGCAATGGGTGCAAGCTGGAACATAGGAGGTTCCATATAAATATCAGAAGGAACTTCTTTCCAGTGAGGGTGACTGAGCATTGGAACAGGCTGCCCAAGGGAGTTGTGGAGTTTCCTTCTCAGGAAACCCACCTGGATAGACTTGATCTTGGTGATGCTGCTGTGGCAGGGGGACTGGACTAGATGATCTTTTGAGGTCCCTTTCAATCCCTAATGTTCTGTGATTCTGTGAAAAGCCCCAACCATCACATCTTCTCCTACAGCATTTTGGTTTTGATAACTCATGGAAAGAGATTAGGAAGAAGCATCTTTTCCATCGACAGGGGTGGGGTTCGGTGACAAGTCAGAGCTGCAAAGATGACTAATAACAATAAAATTAAAACCAGGACAATGAACATTTTCATCTTTTGAAACCTGTTAAGGTTTGGGAGTTTCTTAACCTGTTGTTCTGAAAAGGTGCTTCAAATCAGCTGGAGCTGCTTCTCTCCATCTATGTTGTCCTAAATCCAGCCTCCCATGAAAATCCAAGCTGCCTTGTCCTCGCCGGGGTTGTCAATTGAATTAGTTAAGTGAATTAGGAACGCTTTTCTGCTTCTCTGTGTTTGGTAGCCACTGATAAGGCTGCAGTGGCAGGGAAGCTTGGGTTTGAGTCAAGCTGCCGCCTGGCCCTGCGTGTGGAATCGGTTAGCTCTGTGCAGCAGAGCTCTCCTGAGCCAGAGCCATATTTCCTGCACAAGCAATACTTGTGACAAATACCTGCTGCCATTGATATTGCATTAGTTTCCTGCACTGAAAGATCAGACAGCTTTAAAAAGCCAATAAATTCCCACCGATTGTCTCTGAGAGGGAGAAAGAAAGATTCCCTGGCCGGCCACACACCATTAAACCCGAGAAGTGTGCAGTGTTTTATGGTTAGTGGAGCTGAGGTCACTCCTTCTGGACGGGAGCAATTAGGATTCACTGAAGCTACCAAAACCCCTTTATTTCTTCAGGTGCTGGGGTGAGACACCTTGTTCACACAGCACCAGCCTCAGCTCAGCAAACTGACTTTCTGCACGGTTGCAGTTAAATCATAGAATCATCAGGGATTGGAAGGGACCTCGAAAGATCATCCAGTCCAATCCCCCTGCCTCAGCAGGCTCACCTCACTGGAGAAGCCATGGAATCAGAATCACTCAGGGTTGGAAGGAACCATCATCCAGTTCCAAATCCCCAGCACAAGCAGGGACACCCCACCCTAGCCCAGGCTGGCCAGAGCCCCATCCAGCCTGGCCTTCCAGGCTCGTCTCCTCTTGGAAGCATCCCCCAGTCTCTAGAGACACAAACCAGTGTGGATGCCCCTTGCAATGAGGGTAGTGAGATGCTGGAGCAGGTTGCCCAGAGAGCTGCTAGAAGGTCCATCCCTGGAGGCATTCACAGCCAGGCTCTGAGCAGCCTGATCTAGTAAAATCTTAGAATCACAGAATCATTACAGATTGGAAGGGACCTGGAAAGATCATCTAGTCCAATCCACCTGCAACAGCAGGATCACCTAAACCAAGTCACACAGGAACCTATGCAGTTGCTGCAGGGGGCCTGGGCTAGATGACCTTTGGAGGTCCCTTCCAGCCCAACAACTCCATTATCAAAAGAAATAATTGGATGAGAATCCAGGAGGTGAAGGCAGAGCATCTGCTTGCCGGGTAGACTGAAGGTCGTGTGTGTCACCCCATTTTTAAAAGGGCGTTTGGAGCCTTCTCAGAAGCTGACAACATGCCCACCCTGCGGTCACCACCTCTCTGTGGCTCGAGAAAATGCTTTGAGCCACATGGCTCTCATTTACTTTTTTCAAATGAAGAAGCTCGGTGTCTGAGGCAGGAAATTGCAGCTGCTTCTTCCTTGCCCACCGTGCCCAGGAAATTCGGCCGCTGCCAGTTTTTGGTGCCATTTCCCGTCGTCGCTCGGGTGCCCTGAGCTCCAGCGATCTGCTGCGATGATTCCCCCGAGCACGCCGAAGCTGCAGCCCTCAGCTCGCCCTTTGTTCCCACTGCTCCACTAATGGCAAATGATTTTATTCATGGCCAGACCCATCCTTCACCCATTTGCACCCAGGTTTTTGAATTTCAAGGAGCCGCAGGTTTTCGTTGTGGAGTTTTACAAATTTTTACTCTTTTTTTTTTTTTGGGGGGGGGTGGTAGAAATATTGTTTGATAGAAGGAAGAACAGATCTTTGTAGCTAAATGGGAGGATAAGTGAATATGCAGCATCCCCCCCCCGCCACCCCGAAGGTCTCAAGCCCAAACGCTTGCTCTGATGAGTGACTCATTCCCTTTGTTCCAGAGGCATTGTTGAAGCTCTGGTGTTTTCAGGCTGTGAGCAAGGCAAGGTTGGGAGGAGGAGTTATTGTCTTTTATTAGGGTAGATGATACAGTCGGGGGGGGGGGGGGGGAAA
>VXBP01000753.1:2434076-2531008 GCA_013400115.1 Rhinopomastus cyanomelas | reverse complement strand
AAAATCAGGCAAGATTTCACGCACGCGATCCCTTTCTCCAGGCTTGGAGCTGCTTTCGCCGACTTGGGGCTGACGCCAAGCTGAGAATGGCCACTGCGATGTTTGACTGAGTCCATTTAGCCCAAGTTGTCCCAGCTTTTCCTTCTGACCTGCAAAACAAGCCCTAGAGCTCTCTGCCAGCTTTACCCTAGATTCAGCTTAATGCTAAAGCACCTTATAGTTCCCTCCATTAAATATCAGCCCCTTTGAATGCACTTGCCCACGTCGTTTAATTTTCAGTTGCTCTTTTATACCTGGTGAATCAAAGCGACTGGAGATAGTCAGTGGCATCTTTTTCCTCCTTCCTCCTGACCTTGAGATGAAATCCCAACATCCAGGTAGCTCCAGTCCCATCCAACAGTTGCGCAGGAGGAAAGGCTGATGCCTGGTGTCATTTCAAACTTCTGCCCAAAATAACTGGGAGGGATAAAGAAGGAATTCCCAAACTGACAGAACTCTGAATCAGCTTCTGGGGACTCTCCACTGCAGTGCAGACCCTGGGGCTGGAAGTTTTCCATCTGCTCCAACCCTGGCACCGGCAGCAGGTGGGAAAGGGTCGTTGTGCCGATGGTGTCGGTCGTCGTGCTGATGGTGGGCTCCCGGGTTGGGTGTCTCGGGGCAGGCTGTGCTGCCTGTGCATGGGGTAAGTGCGATGGAAGTGGTTGCAGAGGGCTTGCTTGGGCACTTGTGGTTGTTAAGTGAGATGTCAGCTCTCAGCCAAGGCGAGTCCGGCACAGTCACTCCCCAGCCTGCCCAGTTCAGCCTGGCTGGGCACAGGAAATCTTTCCTCCTCACCTCCAACTGCATCTGACTCAGGAAATGGTTGAAAATTCCAGGTTTCTGCCATCTCCTGCCTCTCCCCCTCTAGGAGGCTGAAGGAGAAGCAAACAATGACGTCCTTATGCTCGGGAGAGCTGTCGGATCATGGAGCAGCAACTCCTCCTCTCCTCCCACTGCCCTCCCGGGAAAGCAGCCTCCCCATTGTCTGCAGCGGCTCCAGGCGCGTTAAAGGCTTCCTCGGCGTGGCTTCCTCATGCAAGTGAGGGCTGTGACTGGGAGACAGGCTGTTGGCATTAATTATCCAACCTGTGGTACGTTCTCCAGTCCTTCGCTTGGTGGTCCATGTGTTCACTGGCCCACTCTGGTCACGAGGGGGTTCCAAAGCTGAGAGAGGTAAAGGCAGAGCAGACACCTTGTTACCCTGTTCACCTGCACTGGGGTGCTCCCTCCAATCTTAGGGTCGTTGGAGTTCCCCTTTCTTATGTTTGTGTAGCAGCGGGCGATGCAGGAGCCCAGGTAGACGTTACATCTCTGGAAGTGCTCAAGGCCAGGCTGGGTGGAGCTCTGGGCAACCTGGTCTAGTGAGAGGTGTCTCTGCCCATGGCAGGGGGTTGGAACTAGATGATCTCTGAGGTCCCAATCCAACCTGAGCTGCTCTGTGATACTGTGGAGCAGAGCCCTTTGACAGCTGTGAGTCTGAGGGGAGAGGATGGCAGTGATTTGTTTCCAAAGACTGGTGGAACAGCAAGGGACCATACCTGGAAAACTCCAGTCTGGTTCTACCACCCTGGCTGAGTTCCCCAGCCTTGGGCAATCACCTGTCAAAAGGTGGAAGGGAAAGAGAGGTGGGCTGGGGTGGCAGAGCTAGCTTGTTTACTAAACACCCCTGCACACAGCAGCCAAGATATCTTCCATCCACAGCTGATCACAGCAGCCTACAGCTGCAGGAGAGGTGACATCAGACACTGAGGAAACACCAAACCTCAATGCAATGAGGTTTGATTCAAACAAAGAGAAGAACGATGGAGGCTCCACACTGGGCAGCCCAAGAACCACATCACTGCTCCTGCCACAGCACTGGGGTGTCATAAGGACACAGGAAAATATCAGAGTCTCTAGGCAGAGCCACTGCGCATGTTCAGGTTGGCACCAGGGCGAGACGAGGAGAAGCTTTTCCAAGAAACCTGTTGGGGAGGTTTTTGAAAGGGTTTTCAATCCTGTGACCTTGTCAGTTGAGCTTCCAAGCCCGGCGATGGCCAACAAACCTTCATCCCCATGTGGTGTCCTCACCTTCTTTATATAAACTCAAGCCCCAGGCAAGGGCAGTCGGCCAAGCAACATACACAGATTCCTTCCTCCCCTCCTTCCACCCTCCACTCAGCTCAATGCATGGTCCCAACAGGGGGCCTTGGAGGGAAAGGTCAGGACCATTTGGTGTCCGCTTACTTTGGCTAGTGAAAGGGTGTCTCTGGCTGTGCAGCCTCCTAAAAATAACCGAGGCTCACGGAGCAGTTCAGCTCTCCACCATGTACAGCAATAAAAGGATGGAGAAGGTCTCCAGCGAGGGAGATGTCCAAAAGAGGTGCTACATGGCATGCTGCTTCTCTAGCAGGAGCACACATATGTTTCCTTCTCCATGTGATCACCCCTCCTACTGAGACATGGGCTGAGAGGGAAGGAGAGACCCCAGAAAGCCCCTCTTGGCCACCTGCATGGGTCTCATGTAAGAATAGAGAGACCCCTTGGAGAGGCTGGTCTTGGAACAGGGGCCATGCCTGTAAGTCCCTGGTGAGTAGGTTGGCAATGGGGCTGGAGGATGCTGGTGTGATGCTTGTCTGGGGCAGGTTTGGTTTGGGGGAGACACTGCCTCCTGCAAGAGGACCGTGGGCTGCTCAGAGTAGCAACAGCTCTGGACCCATCCCTCTCCTGTGGCAGGAGGGGAGCACCCCACTTCATAGAATCTTAACATTACAGAATCATAGAGTGTCTCAGGCTGGAAGGAATCCTCTGAATCCTCAGAGGAGGAGACAGGGAGCTGCCTGCCCTTGATTCAGAAGAGCCAGCCCAGAAATCAGAGCCAACAAAGGCCATTATTGCTGGCAACCGTTATGAACTTAAAGAGATGCTTCACTACCCATCATCAAGTGTGTGTCAGTTCTCAACACTCAAGGCTGGAAGTTAAAGCCTTTCTCAGCTTCACTTCCAGTCCTGGGTTTCAGTTTCAGGAGAATTACATGAGAGGTGCTGCAGGTGAGATTTCCTCCCTCCTGCCACGCGTTTCTGAGGCAGTGCATCCGCAGCAGGGCTTTAGGTGCATCATCTTCCTTGCCAAAACAGGAAAGGTAGTGCCCTCTTTCTGCCCTGGGACAGTGGGACAGACAGCAAGCCCGTCCCTTCCTTTGGTGCGTGACAGCCACGTGTCACACCTCATGTCACATCACCACCCCTCCTTGGGGTACCCGAAGAGCAAAGCATCACGGCGAGATCTCGCCAGGGTGCCCTCAGCCCCCTCCAGGTGTGGCTCTAGGGCTGTCCAGACTTTCCTTTCATACCCCAGGGTGAGGAGCCAACACATGGGGCACGCTCCAACGCAAGTCCGGGGGTGTTGGATAAACCCTACCGCACCCTTTGCCATAGGCTCCGTCCTGGAGCGGAGGGTTGAACAGAAGCTGGCGGTGTGTGAGCGCAGCCGCGTGCGAAGCATGGGAGTGCCGAAGAAAAGAGCCCTAAATGTGTGGTAGAAGGAGATACAGGATCCCTCTTGCCATTTGTCAGGCAACAGCAGTTTCTCAAGGCTGCTTGTGACGACGTCGTATGGATTTTCCTTTTATAACCATCTCTCTCGTGGAAATCCCCGTCGGGTCCTGCTCTTCCAGCGAAGGGTTTGTCCAGTTCAGCTCGTTTTCCCCAGGAAGATCCAGCTGATTGTGCAAGAGCAACGTGCACCAGCATGTCAGCGGCGCTTGGCACCTTCCTGGGCTGCACGGGAGGCAGGGGATATTGCTGTCATTATGGAATTAGTCACGCTGGAAGCACTGCAGGGTCTGTTTAATCTGAGGAGAAAAGGAATAAATTTGCTGGGATGGGGTGGAGAGAGGCAACGACTGCAGTTCTCTGAGGCAGCTGCTGAGGGAGTCACGGCAGGACCCCGGCACTTTCGCTGCAGAGTGGATGGAGTTTGGGGATTTTCCACTGTGCAGCTGTTTGGTTGGATTCTAATGTTTGCAAACGGTCAGGTCCCTGCAGACCCCCATGGGAAGGGAGGAAGAGAGGAAAAGGACCTGCCTTCACTTTGCTGCAGGTGCTCAATGAGGAGATGCGCTTCTGGAGAATCAGTGGTGAAGAGTTCGTCAGCCAAGTCGTGCTGAGAGGTGTCACTGCCCATGGCAGAGGTTGGAGTTGATGATCCCTGAGGTTCCTTCCAGCCTGAGTCACTCTGTGATCCTGTAATGTTAAGATTCTATGAATTGGGCTGCTCCCCTCCTGCCACAGAAGAGAGGATGGGTCCAGATCGATGCTCCCTGTTCTGGGGCTCTCCAGCCATCATTGCTCCCTGTTCTGCTGCTCTGCCCTTCTTCCTCTCCTGGGCTTTTGTGGGGTTAGGTACCATTGCCACCCAGCGAAGTGTGTCCCACTCCTTTTGAACATTCTGGAGGCATCTCTGCAGGTGAACTGGCAGCAGCTGACACCTCATGCTTGCTCCACAGGCTCTTCAGCAACTCAGGGCTTCATGCCGTAGGGAACATGGCCAGAGGACATGGCCAGAGAAGGGATATCTGTTCCTTCTGCAAGCAGCCATCTATCCCACAACCCATCTCCTGAGTCTGCCAGCTGTGTGAAAGGTCTTGATAAAGGATATTTCTCACCCTACAGACACAGCTGCTTCTGGTGCCACAAAACAAATCCATCTGCGTGGTGGAGCACGTCCCCATCTCCCATCTCCGTGGGGCACTGAGCAGAGCTCCCACCAGCAGTCTTCAGCTCTCAGATGTGGTGAGGGGAAAGCGAGTCACGGTGGGGATGTTTGGTTGCCTGCTGGGTGCTGCTAATTAACACAAGAAATGATGCCAGAGGCTACGAGGCACTGAACTGGAGTAATCAGCTGCATGGGATTTGCTAAGTGTCTTGATATGAACAAGGAGCAGGAAACCTCAGGGCCAGCCTCTGTCCAAGCGCTGCCTATGAAGGCAGAAACCCCCCGGGAGATGCTTGATGCTGGTGTCCAAGCCCATGGGTTGGTTTATGCCTGGCACAAGGCTGTGTCAAGATCTACCAACAGCCCAGCTCCTGCATCCTGCCCCAGGGTGCTCACAGGGCAGATGTCTCTCTCTTCTCCTGCTGCAGCTTGTTTAATATTTATGTACCCAGATGCTGGGGAATATCCTGATACTTCATGCGCTTGAAGGTCCAGAGCTCTGCTGAGATACTTGGCTACCTGGGTCTCATCATCTCTTGCACTGGGTTCTGTGAAGGTGCCCTCACTGGCTCAGTCTGGTCAGGGAATGAGCTCTTCAGTTTGGTGTCTCCTGGTCACCTGCATTTGCTTCTCCCAGGAGCAGAGGGTGGGCATTGGCACTGGATTTCCTCATGTCATCTACTTTTGCAGGCCACAGAGATCTAGTGGATGCCAAGAGCTAGGTGTCCCAAATGAGCCAGATGAACTACAAATTCAGAAGCTCCTGTCTTTGTCCTCTGAGCATCCAGTGACTCAATAGTAGGTTCCCACAGCCAGACCCAGACAACTTGTCACAGCCCATGGGACCTGTGGGCTTTGGAGGCTGTGAGCCTGAGGTAGTAAATATCTTTTTCTGCTTCTGGTCTCCATGGGCACCAACTTGTGAGCGGCTGAAGTGAAATGTGCTTGGTTTTAGCCAGCCTTTACTGGGTTAACCCACCCATTTTCATCTCTTTGGAACACCAAGGATAAAGGCATTTATCCTTAAGAGGCTACCCCAGAGCTGTAGGACAGGCCAAGAGCGGACAAAACCAGCCTCAATCCCACCAGAAGCCTGAACCTGCAAAAGGAAATGGGGCTTGTGATTCATGCCGTGGCCAGCTGCCCGCAAACCATAGCCACAAGCAGAGCTGTTGGGCTCCTGGCCTTGACCATCCTGATGGCCTGCGGGAAGGATGGACCCTTTCTGACACCCGCCAAGACCTGGAGAGGAGCGCCCCATCACACCTGGCAGGAGGGACCTGCACCAGGCACAGTGTGGCTTCTGCTCAAGGCTCCCTTTGCTCTTTTTGGGGAAAAACGTGCTTTTCCACCCTGCTTTTTGAAGAAAGCACACCCAGCGAAGCACAAAGCTGCGGGAAGCAGCGACCCGCTGGCAAAGGGGTGATGGGGAGAGAGGGAAAAGGCAGCAGCCTGCTGTTCAGTTAGAGGAGCTGCTTGGTGCTCCAGCCTGGCACCTCTGCTCCGCAGAAAGGAGTCCAGATGACTCAGGGAGCGATGAGGAAAGGCTCTGGTGACCTGTCAAGCAGCAGCAGTGGCTTCACAGTCAGGATCTGGGACTGTGACTGGTGATGCAGGGAGGAGTAGGAATGAGTGTGACAGCCCCTGTAGCAGCTTTGGCACCAAAATAACCCTCCTTGCCAGGACTTCTCACCTGGAAGGAGCCTTCTGTGCACTGATTTTAGACATCTCCGTCCTCACCTCCATGGAAGAGGAGCAGACCTATATGGCCAGAGATTGAAAAAACCCCGAATCAGAGAGAAAGAAGAAGAATAGTCTTCACTTGCTGAATATTTGATGAAAGCTGGTTCTGTCTCAGCCCAGAGTGATTCTCTCCAGTTGCAGCGTGCAGAGCAAATGTCTCACGTGCACTTGCTGAGCCTCTTGGGTTAAGCTGTTATCCCACAAGCAGTCACTCTCGTCCATGCTGGGGTAAATGGGAAAAAGGTTGGGATGAGTGAAAAGGCTCTGGGTGCAATGGGAAGCTTCTTTCCAGTGAGGGTGACAGAGCCCTGGAAGGGGCTGCCCAGGGCGAGTTGTGGAGTCTCCTTCTCTGGAGACGTTTAAAACCCACCCGGACGTGTTCCTGTGTGACTTGGGCTAGGTGATCCTGCTGTGGTTTGGGGGCTGGACTAGATGATCTTTCGAGGTCCCTTCCAATCCCTAATGTTCTGTGATTCCGTGACCCATTTTGAGTGTAGATGTAGTGGGATGCAGACTCACCTCTGCATGGGAAAATAATGTCCTCCCCAAAGTGAGCCAACGAGATTGTCCCCCTGCAGACCTGCCTGGGCTTAGAGGGTAGATGGTGTTTTGGGAGCTGTGAGCCAAGACAAAAATAAGCTAGAAAAACAACCTGGGAGCCAGGTCCAGCAGAGTTTCTTAATGCTTCATTAGCCACCCAAATGCCTTGTCCACTCTGCCCAGAAACACGCAGAACATTTCTCCCTTGGACTGAGACATTTGTGAGGTTCCTGGTGGGGATGTGGCCACGGAGGTCCCACTCTGCTGGGACACTGGGGTAAGGGGTATATTCCACTGATTCTTCCAGTGACTGAAGACAGATCTCAAAGGCTGGGTGAGATTCTCCACCTCACGTGAAATATTCTGTCAGAGAGAATGTTTGAGGAGGATGAGCATCCCTCCATACTCTGGAAAACTAAGCAGCATCCTGGTCTTGAAAGACTTAGAGGGTCTGAGAGAGGGTGATCCTGCAGCAAGAGCAATGCAAGGGACAGCGCCTGGGGCCACCACTGGAAAAGCACCTTTCTGCTGATGGAGGGGCTGCTCGTGCAGCAGCTGCCTCACTCGCTAGTCCACACAACCTGATGGGACATACCCTGTTGAAACCTGCTCCCTGGCTGTGTTTTCACGTGTTACTCTTGCCGCAGTGTTTGTTCTTTCCCCCTGAGAAATTAGCTCAGCAGATGGCTGAGCTTGATATTAACGCACTTATTTCAAGATTTGCATAGAGCATCTGCTGGGAGGGGAGGGAGAAAGGAGTTTTGCAGGTTTGAAAAGATGATTCTGGGGTTTTCTTTTTTCATCTGTGACTCGCATTCCAAGAATTTCAGAAGACGACCAGCCCTTCCAAGAATGTATAAAGGCTTCATTTTCATACCGGTAGGGTGCCACTCCGCTCAAACGTCGCTCACTGGCAGATGATTTGGAAGGAGAGAGGGATGAACGTGTGAGTTACAGAACGGATCAGGTCTAGACCATTAAAAAAGGGGGGAAATTCAAAGCACACTCCCAGCCTGGTCTTTCTGCTGTTATTTGGGTCAGTCAAATAATTTAGAGCCAAATTGTCTTATTTTTCTCATTAAATAGTTGCTCATTTGTTGAGCTGTTCTGCCTGTGTTGCTGAGCTGGCGTGTGGTGGTCGTCACCTGGCTGAGTTCAGAGCTCCTGCTCCCTTTCACCTTCCTGGGAAAGAAAAGCAGAGGGTATAGCCCAGGTGGGACCACCAGCACAGCCCTCCCATCTTTGCCTTGGTGGTTCAGAGGTGTAGGATCTCAAGGTACATGTGATGTGTCCTCAAGGAAGCTGTCAAGAAATTGCATCCTTTTCTCTAAGAGGAGACCTGATGTGGCCAGGAGGGCCAACAGCATCCTGAGGTGGCTCAGAAGTGGGGTGGTTAGCAGATCGAGAGAGGTTCTTCTCCCCCTCTACTCTGCTCTAGTGAGACCACATCTGGAGTGTTGTGTCCAGTTCTGGGCCCCTCAGTTCAAGAAGGACACGGAGCTGCTGGAGGGAGTCCAGTGTAGAGCAAATTCTTCATGGAGAGAGTGGTCAGGCACTGGAATGGGCTGCCCAGGGTGATGGTTGAGTCCCCATCCCTGAATGAGTATAAAAGACATTTAGATGTAGTGTTGGGGGATCTGGTTTATGTAGAATCACAGAACGTTGGGGATTGGAGGGGACCTCAAAGATCATCTAGTCTAATCCCTCTGCCACAGCAGGGTCACCTAGACCAAGCGTTCAGGGGTGAACTTGTAGACTAGGGTTAATGGTTGGACTCGATGATCCCAAGGGTCTTTCCCAACCTGAATGATTCTGTGGTTCTGTGATTCCATGACTACGACACACACAGCCCCTGCCGTGCACCAGGCACCCACCCCACATCCCCACAGCAGGCCAACTCCATGAACCCACCAGAGAACAAACTCTCCAGGCAGCCAGAGGGGTAAGAATTTCCCCCCACAGCCAAGGCAATGCCAGAACTACCTGACAGAAGCCCCCCAGCACACAGGTGACGTGGCTGAGATTTTGGGGAGAGAGACAGGGCTGCTGCTGTTTGAACAGCTTTCCAGTGTCTTCACTTTTTTGTTGACCTACTTCACCTCTTGCTGAAGGGTGTAATTTATGGCCACAAAATATGACCGGGGGGGCTGAGTCTCTGGCTGTTTTATCACTGGCTTCATTCCTCACGGTTTTGCATGACAGCACAAGGGTTGAGAGCAGGAATGGTATGCAGATAAAAACAAGGCAGGAAGGCTGAGCGCTGGTGCAAGAGGAAAGGGGAGGGGTGACGGAGGGGAATGTGCTTGGGGGAGGCTCTGGAGAAGCTGTGAAATGCCTCTGGAGCAGGCGCTGGGAGAGAGGTGATCAGAGCGATGTTGGAGGCTTTGTGATGGAAACCCAGAGCTGGGTGCAACCCCACAGGCACTGTGGGGTAGAAAAATCCCATCTTGTAGTGGGATCATGGGGTCAGAGGAAGTGATAGTCATGATGGTGTAGAATGAAGGTTTGCCCCTTCCCCTTGCTCTTTGGTGGAAGAAGCTGGGGGAATGCAAGGAGGAGCAACTTCTACCTGCTCTGCTCCTCTGCTCCGAGCTTTCTTCCCTGCAGGATCCAGTGCTATATTTAGATGACAGGTAGCAGGAGCGAGGGTTGACACGGCAGAGGACTTGTTTCCTTCTTGCTGGGTTTTCCAGTGCAGAGCACAGCAATGAAGCCTTGGGACTGGTTATCTCCCTGCACATGGACCCAGCCAGACCCCTGCTCCTGTCGGGAGGCTGGGGCTCTGGTCCTACACCTCAGCAGCTTTCCAACCTGATAGGATCCAGGTTTTGTCTGCAATGGTGGGGTCAGATCTGGGTCACAGCCCTCAGCCCTGAGCTAGAGGATGAGGTTAGGGTCCCTGTATTTCTTGCCCCAGCCCTGCCCCAGACACAATCTAGCGCCGCTAGAAAACGCTGAGTTGTGGATTCCCTTTGTGCCCGTGGAAAATCTAAGGGGAAGGTCTGAGCCAGGCTGTGGAGTCCATGCCTGCTCCTGATCTCCACATACCCTCTCAGCAAAGAAAGCCATGCAGCTTTACCTCCCTCCTGCTTGCCATGTGAGCCTGGCTCCAAAAATGTGCTCCCTGGCTCTGGCCATTTCCATAATTAAAGCAAGAAGCTGGGGATGTGATTTAAATCAAGCCTGAGCTCTTGAAAAGCCACCTGTGGTGCTAAAAGCAAGTCAATAAGGTGGGTTAATAGAAGCAATAGCATTTCAGCAGCGCCCAGGCAGCGCTAATTGTGACATTCCCCATTGGGCAGGTTGTTCCTCAAGGAACAGGCAGTGGTGATGGGTTTCAGGTCTGAGTGCTGGGCTCAGCAACAGCAACACAGGTCGTGAGGGGACAGTATCAGGCTGGGCAGGCAGAAAGCATGGGGAAGGCAATTTTAGAGTTAGACCCCTTAAATGAGTGAGGTTATTCCACCCTGGTTCCCACTCCCAGAGCCACTGTCTATCTGGCTATTCTAGTGCCTGACCTCATTAATGTCTATAAATATGAGAAGGGTGGGTGTCAGGAGGATGGAGCCAGGCTCTGCTCAGTGTCATCTAATGGTAGGAGAAGGGGCAGTGGGTGTGAGCTGGAACAGAGGAGGTTCCACATCAATCTGAGAAGGAACTTCTTCCCAGGGAAGGTGATGAAGCACTGGAAGGGGCTTCTCAGGGGAGTTGTGGAGTCTCCTGAACTGGGGACATTTAAAACTTGCCTGGATATGTTCCTGTGTGACTGGGTCTAGGTGATCCTGCGGTGTCAGGGGGATTGGACTGGATGATCTTTTGAGGTCCCTTTCAACCCCTAATGATTCTATCATGTTTCTATGATCCTCCATCCAGAGATCATGGCTGGCTCGAAATTACAGCAGCACAAGCAAGTGAACCAACACATCCTTCAGTACCATCAGCCTGGGAATAATCTTTGCAGCCTTTTTATGGCTTTTGCCATCTGCCCCATGGGTTGTCTGTCCTGCTGTCAGCTCTCTGTGGTCTTCTCTGGCATGACCAGAGAAACCAGTTCTTTGATCATGAGGTTGATTTCAAGTAATTAAATCCATTTCTCTTCTCCTTCACAGCTGAACATCCTCTCTGACAGGTCTTGGAGGAGGCATTCCAGCAGCAGAAGGAACGTAAGTCCATCTACTGTTAGCCCCTGTTATCCCAGAGCTGGTGTGTTGGGGTACATGGGAACAAATCCAGTGATGCTCCATCCCTGGATGTATTCAAGACCAGGCTGGATGGGGCTTTGAGCAACCTGGTCTAGTAGGAAGTGTCCCTACCCATGGAACAAGGGTTGGAACTGGAATTACCCCTGAGATGCCTTCCAATCCAGACCACTCTGTAATTCCATGATTCTATGACTCCAGGACTCTGTGATCCCACCCTTCTATGATTTTTGAGCCATCCTGGCTCCAGAAGCAGTGCAGCTGTAGGTGTGTGAGGATGTGCTGGCCCCAACTCTACCCTGGGCTATTGGAAATCCCTTTGCTCACTTACAAGCTCACTTTACTCCAGAAGTGGAGAGCTCAGCCCATAAGCAGCTCGATACTGATATTAATCTAAGTGGAAAGCAGAGGCAAAAGGAAACAGAAGAATTTCATGTTCTTAAATGCCAGAGTAAATTTGACCTGAGTTTGCTGTCAGGACAAGCACTGCAAAATGCTTTGCTCTTCCAGACTGCTATGACGTGTCTGTTCACACGTGCACAGGGCCAGGCTCCAAGGAGAAATGACAGCAGCACCTCCTCAGAAAAGCCCTGAGTTAGCAAGATGCTTGGCACATGCTTAAAATTAATATTAATCTGTGCTTAAATCCAGCCCACAACAGCACCGACCTGGAATGTGGTGGGGAATCCACCCTGAAGCCAGCCAGTAGCTGATGCTCCAGAGCTGTCAGCTGGGACTTAAAACATCCTCAAGCCCTCTGTGAGGCAGGAGCAAGGTCCCACTGAGTCATCTGAGTTTCTGTCTCTCCATTTTTAATTAAATTCCATTTATATAGTAGGAGAAAAGTGATCACAAGCATGTGATTAAAGCTTTTTCTTGTTTGATCAGCATGGGACAGAGGACATGTTTGGTCTGTCGTTAAACATCCTCTGATGGCTCCTAGAATTCAAATGCTCACCTTCAAAAATGGGCTGTATTGGATTTCTCTCTCTTCCATACTTGCTGCTTCATGGTTTTGCCTTCTCCTAGGGAGCCCTCAGTGGGTCCTGAGGACAGAGAAGCATTTCTGCCTGCGGTGCCCCATATACAGGGTGCCTTTTGCAATGCAGCCCCTGTTTCTGCAGAGCTTCAGGGGAGGGGGCATCCTTACTCCCATTACATGTGGGGGCATCTTACTCCCATTACATGTGGGGGCATCTTACTCCCATTACAAGCTGAAGAGCTTGAGGGTTTGGAGCCAGTTGGCAGCAGATCTGGAAGCTGGGACACTAGCCCTGGCTCCTTGGACTGTGCCCTGTAATACAGACTGAAGTGAGGGTGCAGGTTTCTGTCTCTGAGGATGAGGCTGTTCTATTAGTGCCTCCACAAAAACCACAGCATCTGACTTGACTTTGGTCAAATGAGCATGTGGTTCAGAAATTCACAGGCACAGGAGCCTGTGAGGGACCACAGGATACAGAGAGCAGCTGCTGGCAGCGTCACAGGATGAGCCTGGAAAGCTCTCAGAAGGACTATGTCCTCTCCTTTTCCTAGACAGGATAACACAAAGGACCAACAGGACCTGCTCCTGGGGCTGGCCAACCTCCACACACCCCAGGGGTGATTTGCCCACACTGTGCCACCTGCAGATCCATGCAGCATCGATTTACTGGTGCTGAGGCAGCTCACAGACATCTCCAAGGGAACAGCAGCTCAGGAGGAGCTCCCTGGGGAGGAACTCTGGGGGATGGCAGAGTATGCTGGCTGTGGCATTTAGCACTGTGGGTCTTGCCAGCAGACAGGAAGGGAGCACATAGAATGGTTCAGGTTGGAAAGAACCTTAAAAATCACCTATTTCCAACCCCCTTGCCATGGGCAGGGACATCTCTCACTAGACCAAGCTGCCCCAGAGCCCCATCACCCTAGCCTTGAACACTTCCAGTGATGGAGCATCTCTGTGCTGAGCTCTTTCCCAACTCCTCTGATGAAGAAGATTGTGGGTGGATTACAGAACCAAGGAGGGAGCAAAGGAGCTGTGGATGAAGGCTAGCTCAGTACTGGGCCAAGACATCAGCCCTCTGCTGCTTGCTCCAATCAAATGAGTTGTCATCTCTTCTCTACAGGCCTCTTGTAAGGCTTTAGGTGCCAAAATCTCCTTGCTTTTATACATCTCTTTCTTTAAGAGAGCAGGAAGCTCCTCCCTGTTGTCTTTTCTACCAGCACTTTCATCCAATGTGGTAGAAGGGAGCCAAAGAAGTGGGCCATGCCCAGATGCCACCAGGACTTGGGTTGTACATCTCCCTCCTCCACCCTGGATAGGTGCTAGCTCACCCCATGTCATGACAGGATTATTCCAGTGGGAGAAGACCTTTGAGATCATCAGTCCAACCAATAAGGTTACTCTACCACTGCTCTACTCTACCACTAAATACTCTACCACTGAACCAGATCTTCAAGCACCACTGAGCTCTACAGAAGGAGCAGACTGCTGGAAGGAGAGGGTGATGGTGAGGGTAGGTCACTGCAATGGACATACTCATCCTTCCCTCTTAGAACATCACACAAGTATCTCCCCTGCTCCATCTCACTGCCAGGTGGAAGGAGATTTGCCCAAGAAAAGAATATTTGCCCGTTTACATCCCCTTCCCAGGGGCTGACAGCAAAGCCAACTGCCTGCTGCAGTGCAAGCTCTGCCTGGACTTCCCTTGTGAGCCCCTGCTGCCTGCCTGTCTCCACCCCTGCCTTTCACTCAATACTTTAAACTACCAGTTTCTTTAACACGAATGATCAAAGCCCTGTGATTAACCATCCCCTGCCTCTCACCACAAAGGCAAATTTACTGTTCTCATCCCAGCTGCTTTGTGTTCAGGCTCCTCAGGCATTTATCACTTCCAGTATATCTGCATGGTCTTTAGTTCTCTTCCCAAGATGGCTTGAAAACCCATCAGCTTCTTGACTGCTGTCCCCTCAGCCTGTCACTAGATATTCTTCATCTTAGGATATGCTCTTGAAAAACTTTTATAGATTCAAGAGCTGCCACTCCTGGCTGCCACTCTGCTAAGATCTATCTTATTATTCATCTCCCTGGTCTCTCCTCACGAGCCAGCCCTTCTACTCACCACTGTGGCTGGATTCCCCCGTGACATAAAAACGTCTGCCTTTTCCCTGCAGAGGGGTGTTGTTTATTGCCTCTTGCTCACTTGGCTGTGGAGAGAATAAAACCATCCCCACGTTACCATCCTGCTCTGAAGGATGCAGCTGGCTGCATGTGTCTGCACTCGGCCAGTGGAGCTGAGCTGCACAACTTGAGTGGTGCTGGACCTGCACAACTCAGCAGGTCTTCTCGGGAGATCTAGTGGTGGTGGAGTTTGATGGAGACCACGAATCACTCCTCAGCCTGTGGGTGATGATGATGATATGATGGGCAGCAGCATCAGAACCCAATTCTTTGTCTCTCCCACTTATCTCCTTGGTACCTCCAATGGGGGCTGCAGGCAGTGACTCCCCTGGGCCGCTCCACTGGGGCAAGGACAGGCTTTTCAGAAGGCAGATGGCTGAGAGCAGCATCCTTGTCTCAACAGTGGGGTGAGCAAGGGAGCCCAGCCCTTCCTCTGGAGACACAAAGAGGAAACATGTCTGGAGAGCCGAGCAACAGCTTCTGCTGCTGCCCCAGGGACCAGCCTGTGCTGCTGGGAGTTTCATTTAAACATTCTACCTTCATCTCCCCAACCTCACTAGAAGCCAATTCACAGGCTACTTGCTGGCTCCCTTCTTCAGAAGCTTTGAACCACCCAAAAATCATAAGTTGGGCACCACAGCACCTTGAGATAGAGTGAAGAGGGGAAAAACCATCCCCATCAAGGTTCATTTGAAACCAAACACACATGAAGAACTTCTCCAGGGCTGCCTTTCTCTTTCTCAGTGCTCCTCACAGTGATGAGAGACTCAGAAAATCATTTCAAACGCTACGAGATTTTTACATGGAGTTTAGAGCTCCAGGAGCCACAGGCTCATAGAAATAACCCCCCCCAGTAGATTTCTGACTTGGCTGGAGAGCTGGGAAAGCAAACTCCAAGCGGTGTGCAGCCTTGCTGTCAAACATCACCCTCACCAAAACAGACCAGTGGAAGGGAAACCCCGGGAGAGTTAATTCCCCCAGCAGGGCTGCCAAAGCCGGGGCTGCAGAGAACGTGGATCCAGGATGAACGCTTAGAGTTGCAGTCCTTTTCCTGAGCAAGACATCAGCTGCTTGATGCTCATTAGTGCTAATGAAAATCATACAGTTGGAGCTGGTGCTCCAGCCAGTAATTCCTCCAAGCTCTGCCGTTCTCGCTGTCATCTCGGGGAAGAGGCAGGAGCAGAGTCTGAGACACTCAACCTGAGAGCAGTGCCAGTTTTAAATGAAGCAAAGCCACTGTAAGAGAATGAAGAAGGGTTTATTAGGTTGTCCTTGAGCTGTGTCCAGCTGGATTGGAAGAGACAAAAGCACCTGCCTTTTTAATAGCCCTAATAAAATTCTCCAGCAGTCTCCTAAGGTAATTGCTTTGGGACGGCTGCATGAGGAGAGCACTCACCCCACCACATGCCCATGGCAGCCATGTCCATCCTCTTCCAGGATGACGACACACCAGCCCTTTACTGCTCTGTGCATGGGTCAGTAGAGCTGCCCCCTTACAACATGATGGAAACTCTCAAAAGCACAATTCACAAAATCATAGGATCATAGGATGTTAGGGGTTGGAAGGGACCCAAGAGATCATCGAGTCCAACCCCAAATCACAGAACATTAGGGATTGGAAGGGACCTCAAAAGACCATCTACTCCAATCCCCCTGATGCAGCAGGATCACCTAGATCACGACACACAGGAACACATCCAGGCCAGTTTTAAACGTCTCTAGAGAAGGAGACTCCACAACCTCCGTGAGCAGCCCCTTCCAGGGCTCTGTCACCCTCACTGGGAAGAAGTTCCTTCTCATATTTATATGGAACCTCCTATGTTCCAGCTCACACCCATTGCCCCTCGTCCTATCACTAGATGACACTGAGCAGAGCCTGGCTCCATCCTCCTGACACCCACCCTTCACATATTTATAGACATTAATGAGGTCACCCCTCAGTCTCCTCTTCTCAAGAGACCCAGCTCCCTCAGCCTCTCCTCATAAGGGAGGTGCTCCACTTCCTTCATCATCCTCATTGCCCTTCACTCGACTCCTTCCTGCAGCTCCGTGTCCTTCTTGAATTGAGGGGCCCAGAACTGGACACAACACTCCAGATGTGGTCTCACCAGGGCAGAGTAGTTGGGCAGAAGAACCTCTCCCGATCTGCTTTCTTATCCACAGTGGGCAAGAAGCCAGGGTAAATTTTTGTTGGTCAGGTGTGTCCAGACCACAAAGATCACACATTTCCCATGTGATCCTGGCCAGTCTACTCACCTCTCAGCCATAGCTTCCTCACTTTTAAGGTCTAGGCAATAATAGCCCTTAGAGGAAGGAAGCATGAGGATTCATATATTAATATCTGTAAGACACTCAAGGGATGTGACTTGGTTGTGGAGTCTCCTTCACTGGAGATGTTCAAGACCTGCCTGGATGTGTTCCTGTGTGACTTGGTCTAGGTGATCCTGCTGGGGCAGGGGGATTGGACTAGATGGTCTTTTGAGGTCCCTTCCAATCCCTAATGACTCCATGGTTCTATGATACCTTGAGAAGGTCCATAAATCAGTCTAAGAGCGATGAGTAAAGGTTTTTCCCCAGCTCCACAAAGATGGAGAAAATAGGAGGAAAGCAAGAAAAGCAAGAAAACCTCACGTTGTTCCAACGGGTAGAGCCTTCACTCGCGGCCACACACGTCCAACCTGCTCTGAATTTTCCATTTTTGGTCTCTTTCTTCAATGTTTCCCTTGGACCCGACGCCTCCGCTCATTTGTTCCGCGATCAGCAATCGCTGCAGCGCGTGAGTCTCTTGACGGGTCTCAGCAACAGCTCTCATTTCCTGCAGGCCTGGGGCTGAGGGTCCCCTCTTGGTTTGGTTGCTCCGCTGGAAACGCAGAGCGAACAGCAAAGGCGTCAAGGGGGAGAAACCCAAAGTTTACTCTCCTGTAGCTGGGAAGAGAATTTATTCTGGAACGTGCTGTTTTCGACCTTATTTCTGCACCGAAAGAATAAGACCACTGTGAAGAAAAGCTCTCATGGAAAAGTGACTCTCTGGTGGTGGGCAGCAGAAGGTGATCCATGGCTTCCCTAATGAGTAGGGTGGTGTTCAGGAAACGACATCTGAAGGCGTTTTCCGCTCTAGGAAGGCGCTGGAAAAGCCTGGCTCTTGTAACAAGACGTTACTTCACTTGCTTTGCAAAGCCACACAGTCCTGCCTGTGCGAGCAAGGTGGGAAGACTTCTCTGGTTGTCCTTCTGGAGGGGTTGTTGCCTTTCCACGCACTGGTTAGATGTGTAGTGCTGTGAGGAGGCTGATGTTGTGCATGGGAGCCTGCCAGTCTTGGGTCCAAGGGGAAAAAAGGACTTCTATCAATGTCACCTATGGAGATGACTCTAAATTAGGTGGTTCTGTCAATCTGACTGAGGGTAAGAAAGCTCTGCAGATGGACTTGGACAGGCTGGAATGATGGGCTGTGGTCAACTATGAGGGTAAATGCTGGGTCTCACACTTTGGTCACAACAACCCCATGCAGCAGGCTTGGGGAAGAGAGGCTGGAGAACTGGTCAGGACACAATGACCTGGGAGTGCTGATTGACAGGGGCTGACGGGATCCCAGCAGTGTGTCCAGGTGGCCAAGAAGGCCAGTGGCATCCTGGCCTGCATCCAAACTACTGTTGCCCATAGGCCTGGAGATGTGATCATCCCCCTGTACTTGACACTTGTGAGGCCTCACCTTGAGTATTGCATTCAGTTTTGGACATCTCAGTGAGAGAAGGACATTGAGAAGCTGGAGTGGGTCCAAAGAAGGGCATTGAGGCTAGTGAAGGGCCTAGAGGCCAGGTCTGATGGTGGCATTGGGCTGATGGTCGGGCTTGCTCTTGTAGGTGCCTTCCACTCTTAATGACTCCATGTTTCTGTTTTATCGGGACTCATGATGGAGAGGTTGAATCCATGTGAGACATTGACTCTACGGAAGGGTTTGAGAGAGGCTGAAGAAGTGTAGCAGGGCCAAGAGTAAATCACAGAGACGTGTGATTTTGTCCATCTGCAAGGAGAAGCTTTGCTTGAGCAGTGAGAAGCAGAGAAGCTGTCGCTGCAGATGGCTTGCAATGGCACCTTTGCACTCCCTGCCTCCCTGCTGCTTCCAGAGAGGCCAACAACCAAACGCTCACCTGCTCCTCTGCTGCCTGGACCAGTGTGAGAACTCAGCCCTGGCAGGGTTTAGGGTTATGGGGGCAGCAAAGCCATGGGGACACCATCCTCGAAAGAAAGAGCTGCTGAGGATGCGAGCACTGCTGCAGATCACTTCTCCTTGGGTTGTCAGCTCTGCAGCCCCCACATGGATCAGCAGAAACTTGCCTTGGGCCAGCATCCTGAGGCTCATGCCACAGCCAGGAGGTCAAGGAGAGCTGGACTGGGCCAGAGAGTGGATTTTTAAGGCTTGTGAGACACGGCTTTCGGGCCATCCAGGTGCATGTCTGCAGGATGCAGAAGCAAACATAAAGCCCAGAGCAGCCCTAAACAGGAGTCCTGAAGGGTACAAGACGAGGTCTTCTTGCACTTGTGGGAGACAGCTTGTGAAAGCAGATGTGCTCTGACAGAGGCTGGTTTCTGCAGCTGAGAGAAGAGTGTGAATCCCAGAGCCCAGGGCCCTGGCGAGGCGCAGCTTGCTGCCAGGGATCCCTCTTCCCTCCCCCTCTCCCTCCTCCAAGCCTCTGACACTGGAAATGGTCCTGCTGATTAGACAGCGTCTGAGCTGACGAGCCCGGCTCTGGAACACGGAGTTCTGTGCTGGTGCCCACGTTGTCAGAAGGAAGTCGAGAAACTGAGGAAGGTGCCAAAAACAGCCACAGAAATGATAGGAGGGCTGGAAGAGAGGGCTTGGAGAGGCTCAGAGAGCTTCTGCTGTTTCGCTTATTGGAAGGACAATTGATGGGACACTATCACACCCTCTCTTGAGAGGAAAACTTGAATAACACCTGGTGCTCAAGGGGTCTTTAATCAATTAGAACAAGAACTGGTGCTGGAGGGGCAGAGCCAGACAAACTCCAGCCAGGAAAAAGGATTCATGTTTTCCCTCTGACTCTGAGGGCAGTAAATTGCTCCAGGGAGGGGACCATGGTCCATCTCCTCAGGGCCAGGCAGATCATTTTGTGGTGTTGCTGTAAGTTCCCAGGTGCCGGATGTCAAAGAGATGTGGTCTGCCAGAGCCTGGAGCTTGAAGGAGAAAAGGCTGTGATCCCTTCTGGCTTGAGACTGTCTTGTCATTCACAGCAAGGCAGGAAGGCACAGACCTGCTGTTAGATGGCCACAACCCAGAGCACAGAGTCACTACTCAGAGCAGCCTCCAACCTCTGGCGGTAAAATACCCAATGTTTAATCTAACAAGGGCAAGTGTAGAGTCTGACATCCGGGCAAGAACAACCTCAGGGACCAGTATAAGCTGGGGACTGACCTGTTGGAGCAGTGTAGGAGAAAGGGACCTGGGGGTCCTGGTGGACAGCAGGATGACCATGAGCCAGCAGTGTGCTCTTGTGACCAAGAGGGCCAACAGCATCCTGGGGTGGATCAGAAGGGGGGTGGTTAGGAGATCAAGAGAGGTTCTCCTCTCCCTCTACTCTGCCCTGGTGAGACCACAACTGGAGTATTGTGTCCAGTTCTGGGCCTCTCAGTTCAAGAAGGACATGGAGCTTCTGGGGGTTGTCCAGTGTAGAGCAATGGGGATGATGAAGGAAGTGGAGCACCTCCCTTATAAGGAAAAGCTGAGGGAGCTGGGTCTCTTTTGCTTGGAGGAGAGGAGACTGAGGTGTGACCTCATTAATGTCTATAAATATGTGAGGGGTGGGTGTCAGGAGGATGGAGCCAGTCTCTTCTCAATGTCATTGAGTGATAGGACGAGGGGCAATGGGTGCGAGCTGGAACAGAGGAGGTTCCATATAAATATGAGAAGGAACTTCTTCCCAGTGATGGTGATGGAGCACTGGAAGGGGCTGCTCAGGGGGGTTGTGGAGTTTCCTTCTCTGGAGGTGTTTAAAACCCACCTGGATGTGTTCCTGTGTGACTTGGTGTAGGTGATCCTGCTGTGACAGGGGGATTGGAGTAGATGATCTTTCCAGGTTCCTTCCAGTTCCTAATGTCCTATGATTCTCTGTGTAATCTGCAGCTGTGGATGTCCTGAATACTCAGTGAGCCCAGCGTGATGGGATGTGACACTGCTGATTTTCTCCTTTGTGTGCTGAGACAGTCACAAAGCCTTGGTCATTCTGTGGGTGAACTCAGGTTAGAGAGATCTTTGGTCCACCTGTGAGATCTTTGTCTGGTGGGATTTCCAAACTGGTGGCCTCACAAGAGGCCGTGCACGGGAAGCCTTTGCTCTGAGGTCAAAGGTGCATTGCAAACAGCTCAGGCCTTTGCATGATGCAAACTCAGAAGCAGCCCCCAGAAAGAGGCAAGAACCAGTGGCCTGGTTGCACATACCTCCACGGGGCAGGGCTGACCAGACCAAGGAGATGACCTCCTGCAAAGAACCTGGCCGTGCTCTGCCCATGTACCAGTTCTACCTGCACAACGCAGCGTAAAACATTTCCCATTGAACCACTATCTTGCTCTTCTGCTGCCTCTGCCTGGGTGTAAATACTTACTCGAGGTGCAGGCATGGAAAAGAAGTAAGAAAGAAAGCTTTAAATGCTTTTAGCATTCAAGGGAAGTACTGTGTGTACCAGGAGCTTCAGTGATCACTCTGGGAGAGCCAGGCGCCTGAGCAAATGAGCCTTGGATCCGAGCAGCCTGACAAACGGCTGTCTGAGGGTGAGCAAACACCGTGTTATTAAAGGCAAACGAAAGTAGCAATTGAACTGGAGAAGACAAAGAGTTTTGCTCACGTAGGTGCTTAACAATTCTTCTCCTGCGAGCGCTTCCGAGATCAGACCCGATAGGAGCCAGCCCTCATCTCTATTCATCGGCCTCCCAACAATTATTTAGTGGAAGCCTGATGCAAATCGCACAAGTCACAGTCCCCACCTCCGGCGGGAGCCAGCAGCTCTTTCAGCTGGAGGATTGTGGTGAAGTGTGAGGCTTGTTTGTTCAAGAAATGCTCCCACTCCAGACTCCTCGAAGGGCTCCCTTAAACCCAGCGCTTCCACGATCGTCAGGAATGCGTCTCCTATTTCCGATAAACACGGCGGCTAATTAGTTAGGGAGAGGGACCCAAAGAAAACAAACAGAGTTGGAACTGAGGCTGGAGTTTCGGTGGGCTTTGATGTACAGAGGAGGTTTTGCAGCAGGGGGGACAATACCAGGTGAGGACCATCTTGCACCGTTCAGCTGGGCACCCGAAAAGCCAAGACCAAGCTGCCACGGCAGAGCACAGATGTGATCCCCGTGAGCCCAGACTGCTCTGTCTGTAGCCACAATACCACGCAGGCTCGTGCAATTATGTTCTGAAAGGGCTTTCACCCGTCCCCATGGAATGATATAAATTTCCTTTCATGAGATAATGAAGAGGCAGCACGCTACTTCCTTCTCCTTTAGTCTGCTTTCCTCCTGAACCCACTGCTGAGGGGATTATTCCTGTCCAGCTGAGTCCCAAACCTTTCCCACATCAGCAGGAAAGATCTCTATATCCTCTATCTCATGGATGTGGGATCTGGCCATGATAGGCTCATTAAAGGGTTTGGTTTGGAAAGGACCTTAAAGATCATCTCGTTCCAGCCCTCTGCAGCGTCTGCTGGTGGTCAAAGAGGCCACGTCTATGCTTGCATGAAACAGGGCATTCAAAACCCTGCGTGCTCATCTGAAAGCTGGTGCTGTGCAGTCCTAATCCCCTGGCAGGCTGCCTGAGCCGCCAGATGTGCCTGACACATGGCAGGACTGACAGCATCACACCGGGCAACGATCCCTGAGCAAGCCTGGAGGGCAGTACCAACGGAGAAATCATCTCAGTGTGTGGAGACCCTAGAGACAGCAGCAAGGCAGTTCACCCTGCTGCTGGTGCCATCCACAGAGCGAGGTGATTCCATGCAGACCAGACATGTCTGTGCTGTGCTCTGGAGCCGTGGGCTTTGGAAAGTTCCTCAAGGTGGTTGTGCATCTGGTCCCTCGTGGTCTCAGAAGGCTCCTTGCTGCCTACTTGCTTTCTGCAAGATTTAGCATCAGGGGACTGTGTCTTGTCGTGGGCTGCATGGGAACCACAGAAACATGGGCTGCAGACTTCACTGACACTGCAGTTTTCCTCTTGGTGCTCAGAGCCTGACTCCTCCACTTGGATCTGCTGTCGAGTCCTCACTCCCTCCAGTCCTAGATTTCTAGTCACAGCAATCTCTGCACCGAGCCTGCTCCGCTCTGGCTCTCGAGATGGATAATCTTGCCTGCAACTCCTCCTAGCAACAAATATGTTTGTGCACAACAGGATAGTAAACATGAGCGGGGGGATAAAAAACACGCAGAGCTGACAGCTCCCTATCCTGAGCTGAGGAGCTGCCTTCGCTCCTTGTGTTTTTGTGGTAACACTTGGACTGACTTCACGAGCAGAACAAAGCATCAGATGTTCTCCCCTTCCTCGTCCGCACGCGGTGCCGTTCGCTCCGCAAGACTGCGTTGGCTCTGCCAGGAGCGGCGATGGCTGCCGCAGCCAAGAGAGGAGTGTGGGCCGTTCAGCAAATACACACAACCTCTCTGGTGACTTTGAGGGCTCTGCTGCACCTGCATTGAATCTGCCCTTCTGCTGCTGCTTTTCTGCAGGGTGGGCAAGAAGGGCTAAGAGGATGGGGTCCGCTCTCTTTGCACGCACCCCAACCCGAACATCACGGAAGCGTTTATGTTGGGCAAGACCTTTAAGATCATCGAGTCCAACAATTAACCCAACTATAGATTGCAAAGTTTGTTATGTATTTTACTTGCTACATACATGTGAGCTTCTGAAATGCAAAAGTTTGACTGATGTTTCTGGTGCTGCTGGATCTGAAAAGTGGGGAATGTAGCACATGCCACCACATCTGGGCTCCCAAAGTTCACCCTCTGAGCCGTTGCTGTGTGCCAATGGAGTCGTGGTGGATGCATTGGATTAAAGAGGGTCAAGGTCAGATTCACACCCACTGGGCCAAATCAATACCCAGCTAAGACCATTGATTTCAATGATTCAGTACAGCAGGATCTGAGAGGCAATGGAGTAGCCACGTTACCACTCATACTTACTATGCAAATGACTTGGGAATTTGTTCAAGTCTTCCTAATAAAGGTCCCCAGTTGTTAGGGTCTTTTTTCAGCCTCCTTTAAGAATAGACCTATACAATCATAGAATCATGGTGTCATAGAATAATAGAGTTGTTTGGGTTAGAAGGGGTGCTCAGTAGAACCATACAAACGTAGGGTCATAGGATCACAGAATCATAGAGTAGTTTGGATTAGAAGGGATGCTCAAGAGAAACATGGGATCATAGGGTCATAGAATAATAGAGTAGTTTGGGTTAGAAGGGATCACAGAATCACAGAATCATTAGGGGTTGGAAGGGATGCTCAGTGCAATCATAGAATCATAGGGTCATAGGATCATAGAATAATAGAGCAGTTTGGGTTAGAAGGGATGTTCAAAGATCATCTAGTCCAACAGGGACTGGAGTGAGCAGGGACTTCTTCAGCCAGAGCAGGTTGCTCAGGACACAGTCCAACCTGACCTGGAATTTTTCCAGAATGAGGCATCTACCACCTCTCCAGGCAACCTGGGCCAGGGTCTCACCACCCTTGTAACAATTTCCTTCCTTATATCTAATCTAAAACTCTCTTTCCGTTTAAAACAGTCAACTCCTGTCCTGTCAAAACAGATCCTGCTAAAAAAATCCCCATCTTTTTATTTGCCCTTGAAATTACTAAAAGACCTCACTAAGGTCTCCCTGGACCTTTCTCTTCTTCAGGCTGAACAACCCCGACTCCCTTAGCCTGACTTCACAGCAAAGAAGCTCCATCCCTCTGATCATTTTTGTGGCCTCCTCTGGCCCCTCTCCAACAGGTTCATGTCTCTTCAGTGCTGAGGACTCCAGAGCTGGACCCAGCACTGCAGGCAGGGTGGAGACTCCACCAGAGTGGAGCAGAACAGCAGATTCACCTCCCTTGACCTGCTGCCCACGCTGCTTTTGATAGCACCTGAGGGAGAAGTCGAAGCCAGACTCAATAAGCTGAACATATGTGCTCTCTGGCATTCACTTGGCTCCTTCCCTCCCTGCCCTGAAACTGTGCCAACAGCAAATCTCCATGAGGTTTTGTGGGTGCCTCTGTTGCTGTTATTATCAGGCAGCCTGGATCCTTCAGGGTTTGGCTGGGCCAGTTCAGTCCATGGCATCAGAAGAAATTGATTCCCATGTTTTTTCCTGGTGAAGCTGTTTTTTTCTCCAGAGCTGCTCACAGAATCACAGAATATTAGGGACTGGAAGGGACCTCGAAAGATCATCCAGTCCAATCCCCCAACACAGCAGGATCACCTAGACCAGGTCACACAACAGGAACACATCCAGGTGGGTTTTAAACGTCTCCAGAGAAGGAGACATCAAAGTTCAGCAGCCACAAGGGAACAGGTACAGCAGCAGAGCTGGGAGTGACAGAGTGAAGCGGGAGGGATGGGAGGAGGAGCAGAACCTTTGTCTCCTCCCTGGGTTCCAAGACACTGCATGTGGGTTGGCACTTCCAAGTAATATCCCAGTGTTTGTACCCGTGTTCAACATGAGAACACTCACCCCAGGGTCCTTCACTTTTGAGGTTGTGTGGAATCATAGAATCACAGAACCATCAGGGATTGGAAGGGACCTCGAAAGATCATCTAGGGGAGAAGGGTTATTCAGTTGTTCCGTGCAGAGGAAGCTCCAGTTGGCTGCTTCCAAGATGGATCTGCTCCAGCCAGCTGGTCTCATCCCAGTGCAGATCTCACTGTGACACTGGCCCAAGTCTCAGCCATCAACCCCACGATTTCCCACGGGAGAGGACAGATGCCCATCACTCCATCTGCTTCTGCTTGCCACGAGCTGCAGTGCCTGGGTGCTGTGTGACGTCAGGGAATCGGAGCCTACAGCCCCGCAGCCAAACCCCACCTGGCAGATCCAGTCTCTGACGTGGCAGGCTGCCTCCCGTTTCCTGCTGGGAAGCTGCACACTTCATGCTCATTTGCAAGCCAGTCTGCTCACTCTGCCTTCTCCTCTTTGCACCGTTAGACCTCAGGCTCCTATGACTTGCAGCTTGGACCAGGGCAGTAATTCTCAGTCACAAGTCCCCCCACCCAAGTGCCTCCTCCCTCTGGAGGTATTCTCATTAAAGACCTCCCTAACTTCTGACTAATTGGCAGAGGGTATGTGTGTGCTTCAGACACAGGGTAAATCATTATAACCTCATGCTTCTGTAGTCAATTATAGATTGTTTTCCCAGCTCAGCTGATTTGGCAGCCGGCGGCACTGCAGTAAAAAATTCAAGCCTTTAGCCAGCAGGCTTGACATCTCTGCTTGAGAGCAGCTCGAACCAGAACCCAGTATCCCAGTCCACACCCCAGTCTGGGAAGCTTTAGATGTGAGCTTGTCATGGGGCAATGTAGTCTGGGCTTGTTTCTTACGCCTTTTTGGCCAGGTCACAGCTGCTGCTTCTCAGTCTGGTTTGCTCCGGCTCGTGAGGTCAGTCAGTCAGCCCCTTAGGACCATCTCTGAAGGAGAGGATGTTCAGGTGGACCCTCACCTTGTCTATTTCCTTGGCCCTTGGTTTCCCTCCTTCCGTGCCGAGGAGAGGTGCCCTCCCAAGTGGGCTCCTATGTTTACCTCAGGTGCTCTTGAAGGACTAGTGTAGTGCCAACAGAAACACTGACACTTGTGTTCTCTTTGGTGGTTCAACCTTGCCCAGGCAGCAAGCTCTGTGTGTCCAGAAACAATGCCTGGGATTCCTGCTCCCAAAGACACTAGTGATCTCACACACTTAAATACTCAGTTCACAGGACCACTGAAGGTGCTTGTCTAGACACTGCCAGGGACTGTGCAGAGACACAAACCCAACAGACTGGACTGAAGGGTCTGAGCATCTCTTTCACTAAGACTGCAAAACCGAAGCTGGATGGTTTTATTTCTCTTTAGAAACTTGAGGAGAGCAAGACACTGGCACGGAAAGGCAGGGCTCTGGAGCGTGCGTTGGGGCATCACTAGGCAATATCTGAGTGCTCTGTTTACCAGTCCTCCACCACCTGCCAGGGCAGTGCTGCTTGTGCATCCATTCGGGGAATTACAGGAGAAAGTGCTCTGGGAGGCTGCTCAAACCAAGGGCAGCCAGACAGCACCTTCCCCACCATCTGCTCCCGAGTTCGGTGCAGTGCAGCACAGAAACGTGGCTGCCTCAGTGGTGAGTTAGTATGAACCAGGGGGTTTCATCCTGCTCCACTCCATGCCTGCCTTTGCAATCCACTCCTTGCTTTCACATCACGAATGATGTTTGTGATTGCAAACAACCCATCCTATGTTTTCCTTCCACAAGAGCACACTGCTGGCTCATGGTCATCCTGCTGGCCACCAGGACCCCCAGGTCCCTTTCTCCTACACTGCTCTCCAATAGGGCAGTCCCCAACCTATACTGGCACCTGGGGTTGTTCTTGCCCAGAACAGCAGTGGCCAACAGCATCCTGGGGTGGATCAGAAAGAGGGTGGTTAGCAGATCAAGATAGGTTCTCCTCCCCTTCTACTCTGCCCCTGTGAGACCACAACTGCACTATTGTGTCCAGTTCTGGGCTTCTCAGTTCAAGAAGGACATGGAGCTGCTGAAGGGAGTCCAGCGTAGAGCAACGATGATGATGAAGGACGTAGAGCACCTCCCTTATGAGGAGAGGCTGAGGGAGCTGGGTCTCTTTAGCTTGGAAAAGAGGAGATTGAGGGGTGACCTCATTAATGTCTATAAATATGTGAGGGGTGGGTGTCAGGAGGATGGAGCCAGGCTCTTCTCAATGTCATCTAGTGATAGGACAAGGGGCAATTGATGCAAGCTTGAACAGGGGAGGTTCCATATAAATAGGAGAAGAAACTTCTTCATAGTGAGGGTGACAGAGCACTGAAAGGGGCTGCCCAGGAAGGTTGTGGAGTCTCCTTCTCTGGAGACGTTTAAAACCTGCCTGGATATGTTCCTGTGTGACTTGGTCTAGGTGATCTTGCTGTGGCAGAGGGATTGGACTGGATGATCTTTGGAGGTCCCTTCCAATCCCTAATGATTCTGTGATTCTATGACTCTTGAAAGGACAAGACAGGTGCACCATACTGGTGTCAGGAGCACCCTACTGGTGTCAGGAGCACATGGCTTTGCCCTTGCCATGTGGTGAGATCAGTGTCATCCTCTCTTTCCCCTCAATTCAATCCCTTTCCTGAGCCCCACAGGTGCTTTGAAGAAAGTCTTCTTTTGCAAAGGGGCCCCGTAAAGCCCTGAGCAAAGTTTGGGATTTTTCCTTGAGGACAGCAGTGCCCTAATAATATCCTCAGCACAAAGCACGGGGAGACTTTAGGAGGAAGGAACACGAGGTTCTCCTCTCTTTTATTCAAACAGATCTAAATTGCAGTGCTAGTTTTTTTAGCCAAACCTTTTTTTAGGGAAAGAAGGGAATTCAGCTGTCCAGCAACGCCGCGCGGATTTGCGTCAGCTTGGGTTGAATTGTCCAAAAATAATAAGAAAGAAGAGCCTGTAGGAAAGATGTTCGAGAAAACCCAAGGTTTTCATTTCAGGATGATGGAATCGAGGCAGAATCGTTCACTTACAAGCAGTCTCTCGTTTCTAACGTCGCCTCAGCTCTGCATTTCGCAAGCGTTTAGCATCAATCAGAGGTGGGACAAACCCCCAGCCCCTTAGTTCCCATCTGAAACAAATCCCTCCTTCAGCAAATTGGGTTGTTTTTTCCCCCCTTATTAACTGATTGATTTACTTCAGGTTGAAAAGAATGCCACTGCTGGTCAGCTTAAGTCTGAACTTTCAATGACCTACACTGGCACTGCTTAAGCATGAGCTTAATTAGTTAATGAAGTGCTTGTTATCAGAGCCCGAGAGTCCTTTGATGAAAACTCCTAGCACCTAAAAAGGTAAACGCATCCCTCCCCCACCAAAAACCCCTCATTTCCACAAAAATCACATTGACTAATTTATTTTAAACACAACTAAGGGGTGATCCTGCTTTGGCCAGTTAGCACTGATTTGTTTTAAGCAGCAATAAACAACTCTGGGAGTAAGGAATAGGTTATCTTTTGCCTGTAAGAACAGGTAGTTACGAAGAAGGATCAATATGGCCCCAGCCAAACCCCGCTGATAAATTGCTGCTGTTTGCTTCTATTATTTATGCTGCTCCATAGGTAGCTAAGTGCAGTGTCCACAAGGGCACTGTTCATTAAAAACAGATAAAATACCCAGTTAATTTGTGAGCTGCACTGAGCCCCACTCAGAGAGTGCAGAGGGAGAGACCCCCTCTCCCTGAAGAGAACACATGCAGGTATCACACTGGACTAGATGGTCTTTCGAGGTCCCTTCCCATCCCTAATGATTAATGATTCTAATACAGTCTGATTTCCAGCAGAAAGGCTGCTCACAGGTCTCCCAGCCTGGCTGTGTGTGGGTACAAACACTCTCCCCTTTCATGTGGCATGAACCTAAATGGTTCCATTTTGGCCACCCCAGTAGTTGCCCCCAGCCTGCCCTGCTCACTGGAACAACCTGCCCTGCCCACTGGAACACCCAAACACATGCTTTCAGCACAGATAGGAGCCACGGACCTGGTGAACCACCCACAGCTGTAATTTTACTCTTCTGAGTTCCACATCTGTGGGCAATGCTGGAGGGCAACAGCTGTGCTCACCCCTGCACCTCCACAAAAGCTGGCAAGCAAGAATGACAGATACATAGACATAGATGGTCTAGGTGGTCCTGCTCTGGCAGAGGAATTGGACTAGATGCTCTCCCTGATGATTCTACAATTCTATGATACCAAGAAAAGCCCCTATAACCTAACAAAGCCTTCTGATGTCCTCAGCTAGACACCACTTTCTCAGCACCTTCTATTTACCACAGCATCAAAGACTGGTTTGGGTTGGAAGTGACCTCAGAGATCATCTAGTTCCAACTCCTCTGCAGTGACAGCTCTTACCAGACCAGTTTGCCCAGACCCCCATCCAACCTGGCCTTGAGCACTTCCAGGGAGGGGAATCCACAGCCTCCCTGGGCAACCAGTGCCTCTGCACCCTCACAGGGAGGAATTTCTTCCTGATTTCCAATCGAAATCTATCCTTGTTCAGTTTGAAGCCATCACCCCTCATTGGAAGGGACCTCCAATAGATCCCCAAAGCACCTCCCTCGTAGCTCCATCAACAAAACACTTCTTTGTTTTAATTTTCTCTTTAAATCTAGCATTTGACTCCTCCAATCAGACGGTATCAGAGGGTTGAAGGTTGGTCTGTTCTCCTCTGAGAAGCACGTTGTCCATTTGTGGTGGCTTGGCCGTGCATCCCAGCGTGGCAAGGCTTTGCCCGAGGGCTGAGAGCACGAGCCCACTGCAGCAGCCTGCGCCGGCCTCTCACAGCCGGGCAAGCACAATAAACAGGCAGACACCAGAGTCAACTCTTGCCACATGTTTTCCTCTTCACATTTAGTGTCGTGGGATTAGATTGTTTGTGTTAGACATTTCTTCTCCTTATCTTCTGCGTGTAGAGTGGTTAGAGGTCTGCGTGTTGCCTAATCGATACGTCCCATGAGGTTGTGGAGCCTCCTTCTCTGGAGAGGTTTAAGACCCACCTGGACGTGTTCCTGTGTGACTTGGTCTAGGTGGTCCTGCTCTGGCAGGAGGATTGGACTAGATGATCTTTCAAGGTCCCTTCCAATCCCTAATGTTCTGTGATTCTGTGACTCTACCCATGCCTGCTGCTGGTCTCTAGCCCAAAGTCCCAGCTCCTGCTTCCTGGTGAATAATCAGGAAACATCAAATTTTTCCTTCTTAACTTTAAGAAAAGGTTTTGTCCCTCGTGACTAGAGAAAGCTGCTCGAACGAAGCTCATCTGGGAAAACAACTGAGACACATGTTTTTTAAAAACCTTGTGGCTTTTTTCCAAATCCAGTCTCATGACTTCTCATGTTGGCTGAGCAGAAGGGAAGTCTGCCTCGTGATCGCCGGTTCTCGTTAGCAGCGCTGTCGTGATGGCTGCGTGTGGGAATGTGGCTGGTGGGACCGTGCTGCCCTCCACAGAGCTGGGGTGAGCAAGGCATCCCTGTGGGACTCTTGGCACATCCTGGGAGATGAAGCCATAGCACAGGGCAGCCTCAAGTCATCACTCCTCAAGACGAGTAGTCAAGAGATGGCTTTTGGACACTTTGGAGGTTGCGTGTGCTCAGTATTTGGTTTAGTGGTGAGCTCGGTGTAGTAACGTTCTTGGTTGGACTTGATGATCTCAAGGGTCTTTTTCAACCTGAATGATTCTAAGATTCTGTGGTTCTATACTCCATTAGGATAATAGAACATTCCAGACTGGAAAGGACCTCTAGAGTCATCTAGTCTGACTTCCCTTCACAGGGACAACTCTACTGAGGTCAGGCACCTCAGAGCTTCATCAAGTCTGACCTTAAATGACTCAAGGGATGGGGCCCCCACCACCTCCCCATGGGTGGGGCAGCCCATTCCACTCATCAACCACCCCCACACTGAAGAACTTTTTTCCAATATCCATCCTCAATTTCTCAGCTTGAACCCACTGCTCCTTGTCCTGTCCATACCAACCCTCTTGAAAAGACCTTCCCCTGCCCTCATGTCGGCCCCACTCAGGTACTGGAAGTTCAAAAGAAGGTCCCCCCGGAGCTGCCTTTTCTCCAGGCTGAACAGCCCCAACTCTCTCAACCTGTCCTCATACAAGAAATGCTCCATCCCCTGATCATTGTAGTGGCCTCCTCTGCACATGCTCCAGTCTGTCTGCATCCTCCTTGTGCTGGGGGCTCCAGAACTGGGCACAACACTCCAGGTGAGATCTCACCAGGGCAGAGCAGAGAGGCAGAATCAATTCTCTTGATCGTCTGGCCACAATTAATGCTCCTCTATTGATCTGTGATGTGTTCATCAACACCAGAGTTAATTACAAGTGACATTTATAGTGCATCAACATGACATGTAAGGATTTATAAATAGATCAAGGTAATTTTCTATTTACCAGTGATGCAGAGGGGGGAAACAGCGACGGTGATCTAGTGGTTGTGAACAAAGTACTTCTCAAAGTATGTTGAGAAACAGAAACTGTTGTATGGAAGAAACATCAACATGATGACAGCGGAGCTTTCTGAGAGTCAATGTGGGAAGCCTGAAGGGAGGCAATCTCCAACTTGGGACTTTGCCTCAGCTTTCAGGCAGGGGGACTGAAGAGAGGAGCTGCAAGGAGCCCATCTAGAATTCCTGAACCACGGGGAATGGTTCCGACTGCCTACAGCTGCATCAAGGCAAAACACTGGAGTTCATCTAAAGTTGCCAAGCCCTTGCAAAAGGTCTCAGCAAAAGCTCCTTGTCCTTTGGGAGATCTTTCCAGACAACATTGTCTCTTTCTCTGGAAGCATTAAAAACCCACCTGGTTGTGCTCCTGTGGGATTTGCTCTAGGTGATGCTCTGCTGGCAGGGAAGTTGGACTGGATGATCTCCAGAGGTCCCTTCCAATCCCTAATGATTCTGTGATTCTATGATTAACATATCCACAATTTAAACAAGAAAAGCTTCAGTTGTAAATGAAATGAGGAATGATATGTGTTTTATTACTGGAGAATTAAATTCTAAAAACAAACTACTATTTATATTATTAGGAAAAAAAAAGGGTTTTATTTTAAAATACTCCCCCAGACCTCCTTGGGTTTTTTTCTGTCTGCACCAGAACTCTGCAAACTTTGGGGGTCAAACCCAAGGTGTGTCCATCCACACCATTATTTGGATCCATTGAGAACTGAGGACATTTGGATCTCTACAAGAAAGGCTCTAAAAGTTACTGGACCTCAATTATAAAGGGAAACTGGAGTGAGCAGGGAGTGTTCAGCAGCTGTGTGACCCAGGCAGGGTCATTGGTGGAGATCTGGGGGCAAAGTCATGCTCTTGGGACTTTGAAAAAGGAAAGAAATAAAATCTGGGGAGATGTTTTCATAATAAATTCTGACCTCAAAACGCTGTGGCAGTAGCAAACGCATCCTCCTGCACACAAAAGAGAAGAAATAAAGGTTAAAGATGGGTGGAACTTTCTGGTTTTGATTTTTTTAAACCTTTTTACTTTAATTGCCAGTTGTGATGGCAGGGAAAAAAATAATATGTAAAAAGCAAGACTAGCTAAAAATAGGTCAGATAAAAGGCAGCACATCCAGCCATAAATTATCCAGAGCCCAATAAAGGCTCGGTGAATGAGACAGTGGAATGTGTGGGGGCATGAAGACATAATGATATTAAATTAGAGCTTGCCTTCAGAACCAAAGAGGGTTACTCTCATTTAAGAGCTTCGCGGTAATCGATAGCGGCTTTCGCTGCCTGTGGACTGAATCCCATCAACTCCCTTTTATTTCAGGTGTGGCAGGATGAACGTGTGCCATGGAGGTTTCAAGGTGAGCAGAGCAGGTCCTCGCATGGTTGTGATCCCAGCAGCATCCAGACTCTTCTTTCCAGCTGGGATTTGCTCCTCCTTCCCACCTACCCTCCCCAGGGAGAGCAGGGTGCTGGATGCTGGATGTGCTAACTGCTGCGCCGTTGCACTTCAGAGGTAGAGCACTGCCAAGCTGGGCTCCCTTTGGAGAATCTCCCTGAAGTCCTCTGCCTTCATGGTGTGCACCATCCAGCTGGACAACCTCTCTGTAGCGTATTGCTGGCTCTGATTCTCTTCTCGCTGTGGTGAGGTCAGTCTAATCCTAAAACACAGGAACAACATAGGTCTCCGGTACCTATTTGCAGATCTTCTAGTGAGTGCTTGAGGTGCCCAAACGATCCACCTCTGCAGCCACCTGAATCCCACGGAGCTGCTGTGCACGTCTGTCTCCTCATAAGCCCGGATTTGTAGCTCAGCACCATTTCTAGATTGGAACAATTTCCAAGCTCAGAAGTCACTCATATTGTGAAACCTGCCAAGAAGTGCTGGTGTCTAGATTTCTAGGGTGGGACACAACAACATGACAGATGTCTCTGGGCACAGGAGGTCTGCAGAATGTTATTCCATAGCCAAGATTTACTATGGGTCACAAAACTTTTCCTAAGACCTTCTAGCACATTTAAGACCACTGGAACAACGTGCCACAGGAAGAGAGGAAGATGCACAGAGGACATGTTCTGTGTCCCACTTGCCAGTGTGACACCCATCTACAAGAAGAGGCAGAAGTGGGGATCCAGAGAACTCCAGGCCTGTCAGCCTGACCTTGGTACTAGAGAAGATCATGGAGCAGTTGTCTGAGGGGTGATCAGGCAGCAAGTGCAGGACAATGGGCTCATGGAAGGGAAGTCCTGTTTGACCACGGTTAACCATTAACTCCCCTTACCTTGGGATTAGCACATCCATCATCACAACAGTCTTCAGAAAACAACCCTTCACCACAAATCCTTAGAGGCACAGACCTACACAAACCTTGGGGGAGTTCAGTGAGGATGGCTTCTTCTGGCAGTGAGAAGGAACACAGACACCTGCCTTTGGCAATGGCACTGGCCAGAGAAGCTATCGGGAGTGTTATCAGGATCTTTGGAAGGAAATCACCCTGCTGGGAAACCCAGCATCCCTTGTCCGGCCCTGTGTGTGAGAAAGCAGAGACCAGCAGTTATCTGCATTCCTCTCATTCCACCAACAAAGTCTCCCCGTGGTTCATTTCCTCTAGGAAGGTATTAAGGAATATTAAAGGGATAGGAATCTGCTCATTAAAGACACATCCTCGCAAAAGGAAAGACTGCAGGGCTTAATTTACCCAGTTGTTGATGACTGATTAGCAAGACCATTGTAAAACAGTTTTGATCCCCCAGTCCCCTCCTTACACCCAGCTGGATGTGCAGCAGGACCTTTGCACACGCAGCTGCAGCAGTTGTGCAGCGTGCTCCAGACCTGATGTCGCACTCGCGGCTGCTTGCTTGTTGGGAACGTGCCTGAGCTGCTGGGTTACAGCGGACACGCACATGTGGCAAGGGAGGCTGGGCTGGGGCTGCTTGGAAAATGGGGAAGCCCCCAGGTCCTTGTGTTTTCAAAGGGGTCTTTTCATCCGATGGGCTAAAGTTGTGTGTCTTGCACTGTGAGAAGGTGAAGAAGTTCAGCGGATGGACCCAAGGAGAGCCTGTTCTTCACGAGGAAACATCACGTCTCCAGCCTGAGTCCCCAGTCATCAGGTGAGCATTGCAGGCAGTATTCCAGTGAGTGGAGAGTGAAGAGCAGGTGGAGAAAAGGCAGTGTCCTACCACTGGAGCAGTGGCAAAGGCCAGGAGCTGGGCCAAGTAGAGAATCCCTGCACGGAGCAGTCCCTCGGAGTGTCTCTTGTGCTTCAGGTTATCCCTATGTTAAAAGCCACGTCCCACTCTGATCCCAGAAGTGACTTGCAATTTGCATCCAGACAGACTCCACATCTGACAGCAAAGTTATGCATTTGAAGGCTGGTTGGAATCTGGGTCACTCAGAAGACACATGTGGTGCCAATTTGGTCCTCAGGACTCCTCCAGAGACTGGTTCAGCTGCTAAGTGATCACAGGTAACTTCTCAGACATTGATGACCACAAGACAGCTGATGAGGAGCCTGCTGTACAGAGCAGGCATTCATATTCAGTTTATCAAGGTCTCACATCTTACCATCTGCTTCTCATTCTCAGCCTGGCTTCCAGGTGGCAGCAAGCTGTTTAGATGGGCTCACTCCCACCCATGGCAGTCGTCTGGGCTTCAATGCCTGTCAGTGGGAACGTGGAGAACATCCCCCCTGAGCAGTGCTCACAGCCCTGTCTTATTCATTCACATATATGTGAGTGGGGACAGTTCAGAAGTAAGAGAGGGCATCCAACTCACCTGGCTTGAGATGGCTCCAGCACAGCTGTCTGCCTCCAAACTCATTGCGGCAGATTCCTCCTCCCGTCAGTGCTCTTTTAAGGCACTTACAAGACATGATGCACCTGCTCTGCTCTAGATGCCAGCTCCTGGATGAATTATGTGCTCATCTCCACTGCCCAGACTCTTTGGATAGATCTGAATTGTGAAAAGAGCATCCAGGCTGACGAGTTCGGAGATAGAAAAGGGAGATAAACCAAATGGAATGCTTCCTAGCGCAGGCAGTCCTGTCTGCGAGATCTGCTGTGGACCAGAGGACTCTTCTCAGCAGAGTTCCCCATGAGTAACACTGATGATGAGCCCTACACTTCCCCATGCACAGTCATACCCTGTTCCAGGGGTCTGTCACCCTCACTGGGAGGAAGCTCCTTCTCATATTGATGTGAAACTTCCTATGTTCCAGCTCATAACCATTGCCCCTTGTCCCATAATTAGATGACATTGAGAAGAACCTGAATCCATCCTCCTAAGGCCCACCCTTCACATATTTATAGACATTAATGAGGTCACCCCTCAGTCTCCTCTTCTCCAAGCTCAAGAGACCCAGCTCCCTCAGCCTCTCCTCATAATGGAGGCGCTCCACTCCTTTCATCATCCTCATTGCTGTGCGCTGGACTCCCTGCAGCAGCTCCACATCCCTCTTGAACTTAAGGGCTCAGAACTGGACACGTTCAACAGGCCAATTCTCCTTCATCAGGAGTGGCATGTTTCTAGTGGGTGTTTTAGGTACCACTGACCAGAAACAAAGGAAAACACACCTCCCAGCTCTCATCAGCAGAGCCATGAGGTTTGTGGAGCCCCTTCCATTTCCCTGGAGTCAAAAAATTAACAGGGACCTTCAGTTTTCTTCCATTTTTGGGGGGTGGGGGAAGTATTTTCAGACTCCTATGAGGATGAAGAGAAGGGTTGACGGTGAAGATTTAGAAGAATTTGGTTAAACTACTGTGAAATCTCTGCTTTCTTCAGGGTGCAGGGAGTTTGAATGATAAATTTAATGGGTGAAGTTGGTAATTCTGGACCAACACTGCCCAAATCAATATCCTGCCCCTGTGGCCCAACATCCCCATCACAGGTCTGTAGAGATAGTTGACTTAAGGGGAAGAAAAGATGAGGTTTTGATTTGAAAATACGAGTGGGGGTAGACCTGAGGAAGAGTCACTGTCCTTTGGCTCCTTGCTTCCAACATCCCCATAGTTAGTAACGAGGACAAACACACTGTGTGCTGTCAGGTGCTCTAGAAAGAACTCAGAATGAGAGGAGCAGGTTGACTCTCAACAGATGGGTCCTCTTTGATTTGCTTTTTAATATGGTCTCTCAGCCCAACATGATTTTATCCTTCTGATTCCAGCCCTTTCCCACATGCAGCTCAACTCTCAGGTTCAGCTGGATGTCCTGATAGCTTCTTGTAAATGATTGACAGAGAAGTTATGCTGCAGCATTTCTTCACGACGCAGTTGCATCTGCTGCACAGACCCACCCGCCAGCTGGCCAGATGCACAAAGATGGCCAGTGAAACTCCCAGCCTGTTTTTCTAGATTAAAGCAGTATCCAGCTGCATTCACTCCGGGACAAAATCTACCCTTGGAGGACCATGGGCAGTTGCCATTGTCTCTGGCCGTGTGGAGTCTAGCTCAACCCACACGCCACTCACTTGGTGAGCTCTGGGGTGCCTCGGTTCACGATCAGTACCAACATCCAGGAAACCTAAGGCTACATCTTCTCCACCTCAGATGCAGCACTCACGTGAGGAAGGGAGTTGTAAAGATGACTGTTGCTCGAGAGAAACAGTCTCTTATTCTGTGCCAGACACAAGTCTGAAAGGAGAAACTTCTCCTGACCCCAGAAGCTGTCTGGACAAAAGGAGGCTACAGGAGACAGAGCAATGTTCAAGACCCTTGGACTTTGGTCTTCCAAAGTTCAAATTCTCTGAAGATCTTCTCAAGTTTGTTCCTCTGAAGCTGAAATCCTGCTCTGCTGGTGACCTTGGCAAGGGGTTGTGCCCAAACGTGCCTCAGTTCCCTCTCTGCAGGTCTGTGCCGCTGAAGCGCCCCAAGTGCTTGCAAATGGTCCAGCCACTGGCTGTGAAGCAGACAAACCGAACTGGGGACTGTGTAAACTATCTGCACACGTAAATGGAGAGTTTTAAGAGGAGAAGAAGGAAGGTTTTGTCTGTGTACTTTTTAATGACAGGATCTAAACAGGCAAATAAATAATTTACCATGTGGGCCCTGCTTGAAGGCAGCCCAAATCCTTTCCTGCTGTGTCTTTCAGAGCCCTATTCAAAGCCAGGGACGGGCAAGGGCGCAGCTAGACGGTTCTTTTACTGCTCTGCAAAAAGCAAACAAGCTCCAATTAGTTGAAAGTGAGGATGGGAAAGAATGTGGCCGTTCTCATCTCCTAGATCTCTCTTTGTGTTTCTTGGACCAGAGTTCACCCCACCAGCCTTTAAAAGTCCATGTCATGGATATCTCCTAAAGGACTGGCCATGGAAGGCTCCCTTTGTGGAGAGGATGGGTCATGTTGACTTCATGAGTCATTTGATGTCGTCTGAACTATTTTTGACAGTTGGATAAGCATCATTATGTGTCTTCAGGGAGAAGGCTTGCAGCAGGAAGAGATGGACCGGCAGCACTTTGTGGGCTGAGACCAGGAGGATCAGAGGATTAGGCAGGCTTCTGCTTATTATTGGATGGATCCAAAATCACAGAAATGGACTCCTGGGGACTGCAAATTTAAGGACATTAAATTTCAGCACACCCAGCTGGTGCTAGATTTGTCTGAGAAGCTAATGAGAAAAATCAAGATCTTTAAAAGATGTTTTTAAAGGTTCTGGGAGTAGATGCACAACATGAAAAATGGCTGAGCAGACTTTCATTAGATCACTTGGTCTCCTCCTCCTGGGATTAGATTCAATCAACTACATGCTGTGATCTCCATCTAGACTAGCCAACAGAGTTCCCAGTGTGGGTACAAGCTGGTGTGGCATCATTCCAGCACCAAACCAGTCATAGAATCATAGAATCGTTCAAGTCGGAAAAGACCTTTGGGATCATTGAGCCCAACCATCAACCCTACTCCATAAGTTCACCCCTAAACCAGATCCCCCAACACTACATCTAAGCAACTTTTAAACTCATCCAGGGATGGAGACTCAAGCACCACCCTGGGCAGCCCATTCCAGTGCCTGGCCACTCTCTCCATGAAGAATTTCTTCCTGATGCCTAGTCTAAACCTCCCCTGTTGAAGCCTGAAGCCCTTCCCTCTGGTTCTGTTGCTAATGACCTGTGAGAAGAGACCAGCACCAACATCTCTACAATGTCACAGAACCACAGGATCAGAGAACATTAGGGATTGGAAGGGACCTTGGAAGACCATCCAGTCCAATCCCCCTGCCACAGCAGGATCACCTAGACCAAGTCAAACAGGAACACATCCAGGCAGGTCTTAAACATCTCCAGTGAAGGAGACTCCACAACTCCCCTGGGAAACCTATTCCAATGCTCCCTCACAGTGAAGAAGTTCCTTCTCACATTGATGTGGAACCTCCTGTGTTCCAGCTGACACCCATTGCCCCTTGTCCTAACGCTAGATGACATTGAGAAGAGCCTGGCTCCATCCTCCTGACACCCACCCTTCAAATATATATTGACATTAATGTGGTCACCCCTCAGTCTCCTCCAAACTAAAGAGACCCAGTTCCCTCATGTGTTTCAAAGTCATGTAGATCTGGAGCTTATGGACAAGGTTTAGCAGTGGACTTGGGACAGTTCGATTAATGGTTGGACTCAATGATCTTGAAGTTCTTTTCCAATCTAAACACTACTACGATTCTACAAACACTTGTGTTACTTTAAGGAATCTTGAGGGGGTTTGGTGTTAATCACACAACTTCCTGGAACAATTGGAAGTGAAGCCCTGAAAAGTCTGTGTTAATTGCTGAAGCTCTGCAGACTTTTTCTTCTGGGTCCCATCAGCAAAGCTGGTGTCTCAGGTTAGGACTTGGTCCATATCTGTCGCAGTCTGTTCCAAGTCGTGCTAGAGCCATCTCAAAGCAATCCCACTTCTCATCCCCTTCTGCTGTAATTTATGAGCGTAGAACGTTCATCAAGCGAAGGCTTCATTGTCATTCAGCAACCGGTCCTGAAGACATCAGGGTGCCCACCCAGCATCTCTGGATGCGTGGCAGCACTCCGAGAGATTTAGGAGAAGCCCTCGGTAGAGGCAACAGCGCAGCAGCTGGAACAAAGCATCAGCAGCAAAGCTGGTAACGCACCCTCAGCATCCCCCTCCAAACTCCCAGCTAAGCACCCACTCAGCCCAGACATCTGAGTGATGAACATCACCGTCCAGGGGTGGGGGGAAGGACATCCCGGCGGCTTTAATTTTTCCAGTGTTACCAAAAGCATTTCCTTCCTCCTGCAGATGTGCGGCGAGGAGCTGGAAGCGGTTACCCACCAAGTCCAAGCAGCTGTGCTCATGTGTCACCAAGCAATGAGACTCCAGACCCGAGCTGTCAGCTCCAGGGTGGAAATTAATGGGGCAGGCTGTTTACGCTGGTGGAAGTCATCCCGTCTCAATAGGTACGTTGTGCTGGGTACACGAGGCCACCGCAGAGCGGCAGCGTGGAGAGAAGGGCAGCGGGCTTGGTGACGGCAAAGTGGAGAGGGCAACGAAGGAAAAACTGGGAGAGGGAGACAACATCCTCAGGGGAAAGATATTAATTTGATGAATGAAGGGTGAGGAAAGCCAAGAACTGATCAGACAGCACTGGAATGAGAGAGAAAAAGCAAAAACTCTGTGTGGATGGGTAGACAGAGAAGATCTGGGCAACAACACACTCGGTGCGGGACTGTCTCGCATCAGAGGTCACTCGGATGAAGTATCTCCAAGGGTCAAAACACCCCCCCTTCACCCATAACGGTCAACTTCAAACTAGAGAGCAAACACAGTCCCGGGAGGCAATGTGCTGGGCTTTTTCTTCCTTGCTTAGAATTCAGGGAAAGCAGCTATTTTCTGCAGCATTTGAAGGGAGTAAATAACCAGGACCACGCTGCTGGAAGGGCTGGGAAGGGGCCAGAGGACATGGGTGTGAGGCAGGAAAAAGTTCAGGCAGAGTGGGGTGACAGGGACTTCCCCACCGGAGCCGGAGGAGAGAAGGGCACAGTCTGCAGCCTGTCTGCGCGGGGACGGATGAGGCAACAGCCCAGATCCCCTCCCAGGGATCTGCTGTGATGCTTCAAGTGCCAGCAACCAGCATGGGAATCGCTTGCCCCCATCAAAGGATCCCTGTTAAGGATCCCTCCTCAAACGTTTGGCTTGCCTGGGCTTCCCAAGGAGGGACAACCTGCAGGGGTTCAAAGAGCTTGTTGCCGTAGCTGTTTGGGACCTCTGCATTGACACTGGGCTGGAGAGACCTCCGAGGTCATGCTGGGCTGAGGGTCCTCCAAGGTCACTCTGGGCTGGGGGACACCCCAAGGAAACGTGTCTCTCCAGCAGGAGGGGTTTTGGGAACCTCTCCCAGCCTTTGATGCATCAACAAGAACCAGGAATCCTTCTTTTCAGATGTTGATGAAATTCTTGTTTTGATGAAAAGAAACAAAGAGAGGGGAAGAGACCTTATCTTGAGATCAGAAGCACCGTCTCTCAAAAGTGAGATTAAAGCCCCAGATAATCCAGAATTTGGTTATGACTTCATATCTAAGGGAAATGCTTTCTTCCTCAAGAAGAAAGGTTGTTCTGCTCAGCCCCCCACATGTTTTCTTTTCAATCAGAAACATGAAGGTTCCCATCCGAAGAAGAAGATGTTTTTTTCTGTGTAAAAAGCTGAATTTCTTTAACTGCTCCGTTTCAACGATGCAGAGGCAGGGGAATTAATCCCTTTCTCACTGATGGGGCAGCGAGACAAGAGCAGGGGCTGAGAGATGCCTGGTTTCCCTGCGTTGCCCCATGGCGCAGCAGTGCAGGGGAGAGCAGAAATGATTCAGAGGTGAAACCCACTGGTTCTCTGATCTTGAGCCTGCCTGTGGAAGCTCACAGCTCCAGGAGCGTGTCAGCGCATTCTTGTGCTGAAGGAGCTCGTGTCACGGTGGATGTCTCAGCTCTGAGATGCTGCGAGAGGCCACCACCGGAGAGGAAAGGGTGGGATGTGATTAGATCCCTGTATCTGACTGTCAAGTGTCAGTGGGCCAGGAATCCTGCAGCTGTAAATGGCAGAAACAAACTCATTCTGCTTTGCAGAAGGACCTGGTCGGAGATGACTCCACCAGCACACAATCCACCAATCCATCACCACCCAGAATCCCACAGGAGAAGGTGGGATAATTACTATAATTTTGCTGCACTCCAAGATGATTTAAATTCTCCGGGTAAACTAAAAATATCCTGCTTTTCCGTGAAGGCTCTGGCTTACTGAAGCAAAGCTGCCCCAGAGCTGCTGGCAGTTCATGTGCCAGCCCCTTCAGTTATCCCTCAGGGCTCCATCACCCATCCACAGCCCTTTCCCCTTCTTCTGGTGGAGAGACTTTGCCTCCTGCATTTTGCATTCCTCTCCTTTGGGAGAAACAGTCCAAACCCTCTGGTGTTTCACTTGCAGCCTGGAGATCAGGCAGAGAACTATGTCTCCTATACAGTGGGAGAGCTGCAGAAGGGACAGAGGATGGAGACGAGGACGTCAGCAGACAGGGTGGGGTGCAGACAGCCTGGGCCAGATGAACGCTTCCGTATGCTCGGACGTGTCGGTGAAGCGAACGGCGTGTTTCTAACACGGTCCTGAGTGTGGAAACACCGCTCAAATTGCCTCCAGAACTGCTGTGATCTCTGAAGATTTGGAAATATCTCCCGTGATTGATGGAGTGACTGATTGATCTGATTATATATATTTGCTATGTGTGCGTTGGGGCTTGGTTCAGCTGTCTAAACACAGTCTCCAAGAGCCAAGCTAGATGCTAGAGGGTATCCAGCTCCAGACTCCGGCTTCTTGCTCGCCTTCCCTCAGCTCCATGTCGCTTTGCCAGCACCGTGGGATGTCTCAGATATACAAGGGCATCTCAGATGGTACCAGGCTCCCGTGTGTAGGCAGATGAATCCCACCCTCTGACTCACTAAGGTTCCAGAGATCATGGTTTCAAGGTTTTTCTCCTCCGCGGTCACCGGGACCAGAATTTACCTTAAAGATAAATAACAACCACGAAGCCAAGATTCCTGGATAGTCGATTAATTTTGTGGGGGCTGGTTTGGAAATATTCAGAAATATGATCCTCGCTGTGAAGTCGGGAGTCTTGGCAGCAGCGTCATGAAGCAAACGCTCTACATTTGGCCTAGAATCATTTCTACTGTGTGACCAGGAAACCATGACCAAAAAAAGTTCCTTCGTTTTCATTTATTATTTTCACTTATTTGCAGAGGTTTTCCTGGGTCCCTGGCTTGTCCCCAGTCCTGCTAGAAGGAAGGAAACCAAAGATAAGGTTGGCTCTTGTGTTTGTGCAATGACAACGCTCTTGATAGCTCATCATGGCTGCTGGTGTTAATTGAAGTGGGTTGAGTGCTGCAGGTCACTGGATCATTCCTATGGATAACTCATTCAATAAACAAAGTGAAACGTGTTTCTTTCCTGGATGAACACAGAACATTCCGTATAAACATCAGAAGGAACTTCTTCATGGTGAGAGTGCAAGCTGGAACATAGGAGGTTCCATATATATATCAGAAGGAACTTCTTCCCAGTGAAGGTGATGGAGCACTGGAAGGGGCTGCCCAGAGGGGTTGTGGAATGTCCCTCTCTGGAGAATTTAAAACCCATCTGGATGTGTTCCTGTGCAGCTTAGTCCAGGTGATCCTGCTGTGGCAGGGGGATTGGACTGGGTGATCTTTCAAGGTCCCTTCCAGTCCCTGATGATTCTATGATTCTATGAAGATCCGGGTTGGGCTTTGATCAGTGCTACGGAGGTTTCTGAGTTGGAAATACATGGCTGTCTGGTCTTGAGCAAAGAATAGGGGCAAGTGGGTCACTCTGGGCTGCCAGGATTTTGCACTCATTTGTAGGGTCTTCTGCGTGAGACCCACGGGGTGAGTTTAGTGGAGACAAAGGACTTCACAAACTCCAGCTGATACAAAACCAGTGACCTTTGTTCCGCTCCTCAGTTGACCACTGTGAAATTATTATTGCAGAGATAAAGATCATAAATTTTTGTGTCTGGCTTTTTTCCTAGATCCTGTTTAACAGTGTTTCTTGGCAGTTCCTTAGCAGATACTTTTTAGCCCTGGCTCTCTTCCTAGAGTGCTGGCATTTAAACGTATTAACAGTCGTCCTTAAAAATAGGGAGAAATGAGTATCCAGCCTCTCCATGTGGATATCCCTGAAGAAGGGGAGAACCTTCTGCAGGAGCCCAGAACTGAGCTGTGCAGACAGTGGTCTCTCCATGTGAATACCCCTGAAGAAGGGGAGAACCTTCTGCAGGAGCCCAGAACTGAGCTGTGCAGACAGTGGTCTCTCCATGTGAATACCCCTGAAGATGGGGAGAACCTTCTGCAGGAGTCCAGAACTGAGCTGTGCAGACACTGGTCTCTCCATGTGAATACCCCTGAAGATGGGGAGAACCTTCTGCAGGAGTCCAGAACTGAGCTGTGCAGACACTGGTCTCTCCATGTGAATAACCCTGAAGAAGGGGAGAACCTTCTGCAGGAGCAGAGCCCAGAACAATTCCATGCAGACAGTGGTCTCTCCAGTCTTTGTTTATAGGACCTCCTCACCCCATTTCTTCTCCCTGGTGAATGCAACATTCATCCCTTCCATACTTCACAGCCCCTGGCTGCTTTATAGAGAAACCACTGCGTTGAGAGGGCATCTTTGTCTTCAAACGAGAGCTGTGGCTCGGGCTGTTTTGCTCCCGGAGAGAGCGACCTGCGTCTGCCTTGTTTTCCAGGCTGCTGCAGTGTCAGTCTGCCTGTTGAGCTGGGAAGGAAAAACCAACAAACAGCCCTTCTCCTCCCTCTGCTTGAGCTCCAGCTGTGTGAAGTGGAAATGACCTGGCTGGTAATTCTGAGCTTCCCTGCCTGAGCCTCTCTCAGCCTTTTTAAAATGCAGATGAAACACATTGTCATCTCCAGATACCGAGGGCTGCCCAAGAAGAAACAGACCCCTCTGGAAGGCACATTTGCATCCCTGCTTCCCTCCTGACTTCTTCCTCAGTGAGGACAGCTGGTAGAAAATGGCATGGTGGGGAAGACTTGGGTGTTAAGAGAGCGCTGGCAGAGGCGAGGGCTCACCTGGAGTGCTGCACCCAGCGCGGACATCCTCAGAACAGGAAGGACATGGACATGTTCCAAAGGGTCTAGAGGAGGGCCATGGAGAGGATCAGAGGGCTGGCACACCTCTGCTGTGAGACAGCGGTGTGAGACCCTCACACTTCTGCTGTGAGACCAGGCTGAGTGTGAGGGTTGTTCAGACTGGAGAAGGGAAGGCTCTGGGGGGACCTTAGTGAGACCTTTCAGTGCATGAAGGGGACCTACAGGGAAGATGAGGAGGAGCTTTTTAGCAGGACCTGTTGCAACAGGACACGGGGTGATGCCTGTAAATTAGAAAAGAGGAGGTTAAGACTAGAGAGAAGAAAGAACTGTTTTACAATGAGGGTGGTGAGACTCTGGCCTAGAAAGGTGGTAGATGCTTCATCCTGGAATAATTCCAGGTCAGGCTGGACTGTGCCCTGAGCAATCTGCTCTGGCTGAAGATGCCCCTTCTCACTGCAGGGGAGTTGGAGTGGATGACCCTTAAAACTTCCAGCTTAAAGCATTCTGTGATCCCATGGCTCTATGATTCTAAGGTTTCCAGCCCCTGGGGATGTTTTCACTCCTCTCCTATGATGGATGGTGATGATGGCTGTCCCACATTATTTTACACTTTATTATTTGTTCTTGAAGGCTTCATCCATTTAGACCTTAATCCCTTCGAATCAACAGGAAGACGATGGCACCACCTCACAACAGCCAGATGCCTTCCACCAAACATTCTGAGGTTTTAATCATTTTCGGTGCTCCTCATAATTTCAGTTAATAAATCCAGGGTTGTTGCAGTGATGATTCATGCAGGAAGCATCCTGTCTCTTCGCTCCCACATCTCTCTGGCAAAAAGCTGCTATGGATTAGGAACTTTGCCCTTCATTTTTGGAAATTGCTCTCCCACTATAGACTTCAAATGAGAATTGCTGCGGTATTTCACTGTGTGCTATTTCCGAGCGCAGGCTCTTTGATGCAGTCATCATCTATATGGAAAAGAGGTGTGTACATGAATCAGTGGTATAGTTCAGCTGCATCTGCATTAGAAAGGCATAGAAATGAATGAAATGTGCCGTTCCAGGACGCTACGCCAAGCCGGCACTTCAGATGTGAGCCAGGGCATCTTCCAGGCGCGGGCTGCGGAGCAAACAGGCTCTTACAATTCCGCATCGCGGTGCCTACACTTTCGTTTTCACCTCTGGCAACTGGAGCGTGTCAAGGTTTGAGTGAGCTCCCCCAGATTTTCTTCTTTCATCTTTCATCTGCTCCTTTTTAAAAAAATGAATGAGATAGTTGGTTTCACAGAACATTAGGGATTGGAAGGGACCTCAGTAGATCATCCAGTCCAATCCCCCTGACACAGCAGGATCACCTAGACCAAGTCACACAGGAACACATCCAGGTGGGTTTAAAATGTCTCCCGAGAAGGAGACTCCACAACCCCTCTGGGCATCCTGTTCCAGTGCTTCATCACCCTCACTGGGAAGAAGTTCCTTCTGATATATATATATGGAACCTCCTATGTTCCAGCTGACACCCATTGCCCCTCATCCTATCACTAGATGACACTGAGCAGAGCCTGGCTCCATCCTCCTGACACCCACCCTTCACGTATTTATAGACATTCATGAGGCCACCTCTCAGTCTCCTCTTCTCCAAGCTAAAGATTTCCCTGCCACAGCAAGTTTCCCACTTCCATGTTCTTTTTTATTGTCCACTTCTAGAAAATGAAGATGTTTTTCAGCCAAAGGAAGGCTGCTCCTTGCTGTAAAAGAGACAACAGAGCAACAATAGAAAATTGTTGGTCCATGTAGCTTTAAGCACTTTTAGAGGGGGGGTCCTTTGCAGAAGAGGGACCTGCTTTCTGCTTTAGGTCTGTCCAGCTCACCAGCTGGGGTAGTAAAGCTCCCAAGACCTCTTCTGCTGTTCTACTTTATCTATTAATAAACACTTCTCTATTCAAAATGATTAAAAGACAAAAAATCCTTAGAGGAGGAGATGGTCTTAGCTGCCTTCCTTGTTCTTCAATAATAGTGAGGGGGGAAAGAAAATATCCCTACTTTTGGCCAGCCTTATCCCATCATCTCTTGCACCTCACATACCAGAAGCCTACGCACAAACACAACTCACATCTCTTTGAGAGAGGGGACCACAACACCCACAGCAGGCACTGGTGGTGGGTGTTTGTCTCTGGGATGTTCAAGACTCTGCTTATAACAGTTGGCACCAACAGAAACTGCTGAACATGATTCACATCATCCTCAAACTGATGTTTAAAATAGGTCAGATGAGTCCCTCTCAGGGACTGCCTTCTTTCCACCTCTAAAGGAGCTTGGGGCACGGCTGTAGATAACTCTTGTGGGATTGTTAGGTGAGATGAACCTTATTCCTTTATTGGAATTGTTAGGTGAGATGAACCTTATTCCTTTGTTGGATGGATTTGAACACGTACTTTTCTTCCCTCTATGGGCTGTGCAAAGGGGACAAGCCCAAAGAAGAGGCCACTAGGCTTTATCATCATACCCTCAACTGACAAATGGTGGAGACAGCAGAGACCAGATTTGGCATCTCATTGCTTTCCAAACCACCCCTTGATGTCTGAGCATCCCTTTGCCCTGGTGCTTTCAGGTTGTGAGTTAGTGGGGACATCCTCACGCCAGCTGTGGGAGCATGAAGCATGTCTTTCTGCTCCTTGTCAAAAGCACAGAAGACAGCAGGTAGGAGAAGCAGCAGCAGCCAGCTCTGTTTGATAGTAACAGCTCTGTAACTGCTCAAGGAGGCATGTTTGAGCGAGTTTATCTCCCCTCACTCCACCTCCAAAAAACTGGCAAGTTGAGTGTAAGCACTTGGTAGAAGAGTGACCCCGGGGAGGATGAGATACCTTCTCCATAATTATCTGCAGTCAGGGTTTGGCTCTGCTCTCGGCGATGTTAATCTTTCCCACCCACTGCCGAATGGCCACAAACCAGTTCGTGTGGTGACATTCATGAATGGATGGTAAAGCCACACCATGTTCTTCTTGTTCTGCGTGGGTCAGGATCGAGTGCATCAGGCACCGACAGCGCACATCGCACCGCGCGGAGCTGCGCCTCATCGCAGGGCTGTACCCGGCTGGCACCACAACCGAAGCTCCTATCAAGCCATCTCTGCCCTAAGGATCCTGCAACTCCGAGGTGATTGGGGAGGAACAAAGGGGCAGGAAGTGCTGGGAGAGCTCTAAGTTTTGATTCAGCAAAGGATATGTTTCATTGAAATGAGCCCCGAAATGTGTTCCTATCTATAAGCCTGAAGAACATTCTTATGAAAATAACCCTTGATTATTTCTCTCCTTAAAAAAAAAGACAATAAACTAGAGCCAACTGCAAAGTTATGAAAATAATCACCATTAATTCACAGACTAATCAACTGTGGGAGACACTATTGGTCTCTAGAGGATGTTGGTGAGGCTGTTATCTTCTGGGATCAATAACCACCTTGTAGTAAAGTCCTGAGGTGCTGGCAGAGACAACCACAGTTATTGCTCATCTCATATTTATGGGAGCATGGGCACAACAGCCTGATGCAGGAACCAGTTCAGACCTGGCCTAACCTGACACAGTATCTCTGGGAGAGACACACACTTCTCCTGAGCCTGACCTTTCTGTCCCTTCCCTACTTAGAAGGACTTATTTTCTTACCCAAAACTGTTGTCTTAGAGGTCACTTGGGTGATCTTGGTTTTGGCACAGGTTTGGGATTTAGTACTGATATTATCATGGCACCTTTTACTTCTACAGGCTCTGGTGACTGCAGCTGGTGTTGAGACATGACCCACGACTTTGAGTCATGGGGTTGAGGCCCCATCCCTGGAGACATTCAAGATCAGACTGGATGGGGCTCTGAGTAATCTGGTCTAGTGAGCAATGCCCCTGCTTGTTGTAGGGGGGTTGGACTAGGTGGCCTTTGGAGGTCCCTTCCAGCCCGGCACTTTCTATGGTTCTATGACTGTTCTCTTCATCCTCTGACTTTTATGTGCCTTAATGACAAAAAGCAGCTGCAGCTTTAATGAAAAATGTATTAAATGCACAAGTTACCTTGCATTTGTGAGGAACACCTAAGTGACCATGGTGCAGGCAGCACTCTGCCTCTCCTGGCACCACGGTCATTGCATCCTTGATATGAGACAGCAGGGTGACATGGGAGAGTGGCCCCAAGGTTGATCAAGCACTGCCTGTTTGAAGATTCACAAACCCAGCAGGGAAGCCAAGTCCTAAAAATCAAGGAGGTGTGGAGCAAGTAATCATGGTTCTGGGATGGACTCCTGCAAGGTGTACATCAGCTTTTGGTGCTGTTCCAGGTGATGGGATCTGGTTGAGGAGTTTCAAGTGCAATTCTAAGACCTGCAGCAAGCCTTGACTGAAGATCCTGCCTTTGAAGGTTGGACTTAGTGATCTTGGAGGTTGGGCTTGATGGTCTTAGAGGTCCTTTCCAACCTTAATGGTTTTGTGATTCAGCCGAATGAGGTCCCTCCTGGTCTCCAAGTTGGTGACCCAACGTTTTGGTTCACAAGAGCACTGTCAATATCAACTGCTTGCTGATAGCCAGAAGGTTTCCCTGCAGATCTGCTTCTTGTTTTCTGGCTGCCTGCAGACAGGGGAGGCAGAGAGCTTTCCCTCCCATTCCTTACCCTTCGCCTATAACACGAGGCTGTTGCACAGAGACGCTGGGGGTCACAGAGAGGCTCACTCTGCTCTTGCAGATGAAGGAAAGCCTTGGGCTGTCCTTGTGCCCTTTAGCTCTGTTTTGCTTTATGCCTCCACTAAATCTGTCCCCAGGGCTCGGTGTGGCTGCAGCAGCGATAGGGCTTGGCAGCGGCGGCTGTTTGAAGGTTGCTGCGGTGACTGTGATGGCAGCATTTAAAAATGGCCCAGGCTGTTACTCAATGCCAGCTGGGGAGGGATCGCGGGGAAGGGCGGTCAGTGACCTGCTGTGACCTGCTGTGAATTGGCAGCCCCATAGAGCAGGAACATGGTGGAGGGGTGGCCATGGAGGGGGTTCACGTCTGCCTGCATCCACGGGGAGCTGAGAGCTTTGGCTGAGGTTCGGAGGAGTTTCCTGCACGGGAAGTTCAGGCCAAGCACCACCATAACCGAAACTGCTCTTGAAGAGCAAGGCTCTTCATCTCACAGCAGACAAACCTGCTTTAATTACACGTGTGTAGGAAGCTAGGGAGTAGGAATGATGATAAGAGAGATGCTACAGCCCCAACAGAATTAGCTTAATTTCTCCTGTGTCCTTAATTACCTTAGAGGAGGAAGGGTTTGAGGTGTGTAAGCGCTTGAGGAGGTGAGGGAGAAGGTAAAGCATCACAACGAGCTTGTGAGGCTCTCCCAGGCTGCCCCTGGGAGACTCATAATCTCCACTTTCCTCAGCCAGTGTCTGCATTGTCTGGGTCACCATTGCCCATAACACAGGACAGCCACATACCACCCGTGGGGTGCACCCAAGTGGGGTGCACTGGGCTCAGAGGGGGTTTTGCAGTTCAAAAGCTGGTCAACAATGGAATTTATTCTGCTACCACCACACCTAGATTGCCCGGGGTCTAACTGAAGGATGGTGAGTTGGCACCCCAGCAGCTTGGAGGGCTTTGCAAATCCACATGTACTCACAAATCACTCACTGTGAGGGTGTACTAGCACGAACAACTCTCAGGCTGGGGCTCCAGGCAGATGAGAAAGCATGCAACTGCCTGTGTGGGGAAGGATGGGATCTGCATCTTCTTTCATCCTACACCAGCCTAGGCCATGCACGTGGTGGTTGTGCCACTGACCCCTCAGCCTTCTCACGGTACAGACCTGACATCCAGGAATGAGGACTCTAACCCCATTTCTCAATGTAAGGTTGAGTTTATCCCACTTGACTGTTTGTATACAAGTACGTTTTCCTCTCTCCTCTGCAACTGACCCTCTTCTCACTCCCTTGGATCTCTTCCAGGAGAGGTAAAAACTCTGGGGCTTTATCTTCTGTAACCACACTGGAGTGAGACTACTTCTCCAGGCAGCATCTGGATGGAAGGCACAAAGCTCAGGTGACACAAAGCTCCGTACAGCCCTATGTTGAGGTCTTTGCTGACTCTTGAGGAAGATCTCATCATGCAAGTAGCCTCTGAGCAGATGTTGAGGTAGGGGCCAGGCTCTTAGTTAAGGGAATGTTCCAGGGAGCTGCATTCAACCAGCCACGGTGTTAGTCATGACCCTGGTGTATCACTGGTCCCCTTTGCTGGTACCTCCCAGACAGTCCCAGGCAAGGCTCATAGACCATCCCGGAGTCAGGGAGCATCCCCACAGCGTGTTCGTGCGAGTATCCGCAGGGTTGTAGGGCAAGAGCCATGATGCAATTTCTGGACACAGAGCTAAAAAAAAACAGGTCAAAAAATAGCCCTTGGTGTCCATCCGTAGTGCTCAGAGCCTGTCCTGAGTGACCTGCCAGGATGCTTCTAAGGCAGCTAAAATTAGGTGAGATGAATCCTGCCGTGGGCACCCATTGGTGATCGGCCCGAAGCCTCTGTCAGCCAGACCGCACTGAAGTCCTCCTACCTACCATATCTCCAGCCTTCTGTGTGGTGGGCTGGCACCTCTTTGGAGGGTGTCTGTCTGCATCCTCCCACCCACTGTCACTTGGGAATACACTGCTCCTGAACTGGAGCCAGCTTTATCCTCCCAGTTAACCCACACCATGCATCTGAGTGGTTTCACTGCAGCTCCAGCCCTAGACAAACCAGGAGAGCAGGTGACTCCCCAAGCCCCCCAGGATGATCCCACCAGTATCAGCCCTAGCTGCTCTGCTCAGTGCCCCGTGGGGTGGGAAGGTACAGGAGGGGAGGGGACCATCAAGACAAGAAATTCAAGGCAGTTTTCTTCAAGACCACCCAGGAAATAAGTGCTGATACCCGATCAGGGTTTGGGCTCCCAGCTCCAGCTTCCAGCCTCAGGGTTAAAGCATGAAACCATAAAAAACCATCTGCAAACCACACACTCTCCTGTAAAATAATGTGAAGAGATTAAACAACGTTAAACTCTTAATCCTTCGTCTTTTTCTCAGGCCAAACTTGAGTGAAGATCAAATATGGAAAGACCGTGATGTTCGGCCATAAGGCAAACAAACTGCTGCAGATGTTGTTTTTAACCCACAAAATTGGAAGAACAAGTAATTACCCTGAATCTACAGCATTCTCAGGAGGGGAGCTGTGTATGAAATAGGTTCCTTATGACCCTTTGGGCAGGCTTTGTAATTTTCCTCTTGGAATTTCTGCCACACTGAAAGGAAAAGGAAATTTCTGGCTGTATCTGCAAGAAGAAGGTTGGAGTTCCATTTCCAGAGGAGGACTCTGACAAGAAAAGCTTTCTGTGAGTTTTGATCACCTCAATACAAGAAAGACATTGAGGGGCTGGAGCAGGTCTAAAGAAGGGGTACAAGGTTGGTGAAGGGTCTGAAGACCAAGCCTTATGAGGAATGGAGCTGGGTCTCTTTAGGTTGGAGAAGAGGAGACTAAGGGGTGACCTCATTAATGTCTATAAATATGTGAAGCGTTGGTGTCAGGAAGATGGAGCCAGGATCTTCTCAGTGTCATCTGGTGATAGGATGAGGGGCAATGGGTGTGAGCTGGAACACAGGAGGTTCCACATCAATATCAGAAGGAACTTCTTCCCAGTGAAGGTGACAGAGCACTGGAAGGGGCTGCCCAAGGGGGTTGTGGAGTCTCCTTCACTGGAGACATTTAAAACCCACCTGAACTTGGTCTACATGATCCTGCTGTGTCAGGGGGATTGGACAGGATGATCTTTCGAGATCCCTTCCACTCCCTGATGTTCTTTGATTCTGTGTGAGTCTGTGAAAGGCTGAGAGAAGCTGGATTGCTCAGTCTGAAGAGAAGGCTGAAAGGAGACATCACTGCTGTCTATAGCTACCTGAAAGGAGCTTGTAGAGAGGTGGGAGTTGGTCTCTTCTCACAAGGAACAAGTAATAGGACAAGAGGAGATGACCTCAAGTTGCACCAGGGGAAGTTTAGGTTAGATATCAAGGAAAACTTCTTCATGGAAAGGGTCATCAGGCCTTGGAACAGGCTGCCCAGGCAGGGGGCTGAATCAACATCCCTAATGTGTTTAAAAGTTGTGCAGATCTGGAGCTTAGGGACAGGGTTCAGGGTGGCCTTGAGAAAGCTGGGTTAATGATTGGACTTGATGATCTTAAAGGTCTTTCCCAACCCGAACCAGTCTGTGATTCTGTGTTGAGCTGATAAACCTTCTACTTTGAACAGCTCTGCTGCTGCTCTCCATGAGCACACCCATAAAGTTCTTACAGCTGGGGAATGATGGGCTTTTAAATAAAAATGCTGGGAAATATTCTTAGCCAAGGAGAGAATACAGCCTCTTAAATCACTGAGTTTATTTTATCACAAGAGATTATGAACTCAAAAGGAAAAAGAAATGATAATAAAAGTGTTGGTTGAGGCTAGAACAGGAGAGCCATTATAAAATACGCTCCAGCCTGCTGTTTACAAGAGAAGCTGTCTTAGAATTATCATCCCCAGGTTTTTAGAGATGGGTAACTCAGTCCCCCCGCAGCTCATTGCTGGAGGGGAGGCAGCCACTTCCAGCAAGGAGGACCACATGAAATGCACTGGGGCAGCTTATTGATGGAGACTGGCTTTTTTAGGACCTTAGCTGAGGCAGGAGTCCAATTCAATGTCCCGCAGAAGCCTTAATTTTCATGTCGGAGCAACAAAACTTGCAGGCACTCGGGATGAGGAGCCATAAAGTGGGAAGGGATGTTCCTTTATGTATTTGCAGCAGCATAAATCAGGAGCAGCTCGCTTGATGTCCAGGACGTTACGGCTTCCTCCGCACAGTGCACAGAAGCAAAGGATCAGACCCGGCCGCAGACCCCGGCAGTGCTTTAGGCTTTGTGGGAACGTTCTCAAACATGTGCTTTATGGCACTGCAGCTGAAAACCCTATAAAAGGCCTTGACTGAAAAGAATCTTTCTTAATAGTGGGGGAAAAAAGCTCTGAGTTTGAGTCAACGCAAGGACAGGCTGTGTTGGGGCTGTCAAAGGGAAAATGGCTCTATTCAGCCTCATTCTTCACTTCCACAACCGACACAAAGGGCGGGTTGCTCAGGTGAGCTGGTAGTAGGACTAAATCATTGTATAAAAAGTACTTGGCTTGAGATTTCATTTCTCCCAGCCTCAAAACCCACTGTGTCCCAAGGGCTCGATTGCACCTGTATGAGCCCTTCCTTCTTGATTTTGCAGCGATTTGTGTTGCCTTGCAGTGCATTATCAGCCATAATTTATAGCTCTGTGAACTCCAGGCAGGATGCATCCCCTGGTAAGCAGTGAGACAAAATAAGGAACTCAGGGCATGTAGAAATATTTTTATGTTCTTTATTTTGGTCAGTAGTGACAGTGAAGGGAATTCATTGGGGACTGCTAAGATGCAGGCTTCCAAGACCTCATGGCTGAGCTAGAAACAGGAGCAGAAGCTCCTGGTCCCGGGAACCAGGACACCTCTATACACAGAGGCCAGTTTCTGGGTGCTGGAGTAGGTTACCTACTGCTCTCCAGAATGAAACTGAACAATGAAATAAGAAGTATTCAAGTCTTTTTATTGACACATGGCAGCCTGCTTCTTCACATTTGATAGCTGAACCCTTGCTCATCACCGAGGATTGATGCCTCATCCAAACCAGACCCTGATCCTTCAGAATCCAAAAGCTGGGTTCACAGTATAAGGAATAATACAGCTGTATCATAAATTCACAGAATCACAGAACATTAGGGATTGGAAGGGACCTTGAAGGATCATCCAGCCCAATCCCCCTGCCACAGCAGGATCACCTAGACCAAGTTGCACAGGAACATGTCCAAGCACTTCTTGCCACTCTGGTGGCTGATAGGGGCTTTGGATCTGCTGCCTGACCTATTAACATGGAATGTTCTGGTTTAACCAGCTGTGAGGCAAAAACGTGCCTGTTACAGGCTGCCTGGTCAGCTGGGTGATGGAGTGAATTCCTCTGTCACCTGTAGCCTTGTGGAAGCACCACTGTCCATGAAAGACCCCGAGCATGTCCATTGCCCGTTGGTGGGGATGCAGCAGCTCCAGCTGTGAACCCAGAACACGTGTTCCACAACACATTTGTCAATCCTGTCTTTGTTCTCTTCTCGTTTTGAGTGACTGTGACCCAAATAATTTCTCTGATTCTGATCCTAGTGTGGCTACCTGAATGCCTAGGCTTGCACAAGTCAACAGGCAAGAGGCAGGGTCAGGCCGGAAGCCAACGGAGAAGCGTTGGTGGGGGTGAGGACTAGTTTCAGTGCTGATAGAGTTTTATGCAAGCTCTAAGTGCTTGTGAGTCAATGGCCCAATTTAAACCATTAATATAATTAAGTATTTAATTAAGAAAGTGAATCATTAATTATATATGTTCAAACCATAATGGTCATGATAATATTATTGCTAACGAAGTGCAATTAGCAACGGATTGTATGTTGGGAGGCAGTAATAGAGCCAACCTCATTGTGCTTCCAGAAATGTTCTGGGGAGCCGATCAGTCCTGGCTACACTCAAGGAGGGTTGGGGCACCCTCCCTGGGGAACCTTCCTGACACCACATTCAGCCTTGCTTTGTCTTCTTCACTTTGGCATCATGGTTGAGGAGAGATTGAGACAGTTGGGGCTGTTTAGTTTGAGGAAGAGGAGACTAAGGGGAGACCTCATCACTTGCTACAACTATTTGAAAGGACACTGTAGAGATGTTGGTGCCCGTCTCTTCTCACAGGTAATTAGCAACAGAAGCAGAGGGAAGGGCTTCAAGCTTCTACACGGGAGGGTTAGATTAGACATCAGGAAGAAATTCTTCATGGAGAGAGTGGCCAGGCACTGGACTGGGCTGCCCAGGGTGGTGGTTGAGTCACTCTCCCTAGATGTGTTTCAAAGTCATTTAGATGTAGTGTTGGAGGATCTGCTCTAGGGGTGAACTTGTAGAGTAGGGTTGATGGTTAAACTTGATTATCTCAAAGGTCATTTCCAACTTGAATGATTCTATGATGGGATTGGACTAGATGATCTTTCAAGGTCCCTTGCAATCCCTAATGATTCAATGATTCTGTGTTGAAGGACCATGGAATTGTGAGGGTTTCTGGAATGTGCAGAGGAAGTATTGGGAGCAGGAGGTGGCATCATAGCTTAGGAGTAACACGGGGTGGCATCTTTGAGGGTATCTGAACCTTCTGTTAGGCTGCTGGAGGCTGACCTGCTTTGTCTCACCATGACCAAACACACATCTTCTCCTGCTGTACCCTTAGGACAGGTTAGAGGAACTTGACAACAAACACTGGAAAACCAGCCTTACCCTTTGCTCTGCACTTCATGTTGAACAGTGCAAGAACACAGGGAAATACAGATACTGGTTTCTTCCCAGTCTGTCTTCCCAGGGACTGTTCACTTGCTGGTTATCAGCAGCCACTCTGTGTGTGATGCTAACGCCAGCTGCTCCTGTCCGAGTCCTATAAATAGGAATTAAATGATGGTAACTGCAGCAGAGGTGACGCTGGCAAGGTTATGGTGATGTATTACCCTGCTGGACCCTTTGTGAGCTGTGGGATGAAGCAGAAGCTTTCTATGCAGACAGCATTTGGAAAACTCAAGGGGGAAAAACTGATTTGAGTTTTGGCCTCTTTAAGGGAGGAAATTCACAGGAAATATTTTCCTGGCTGCGGGAGTAGTTGCTGTGATGGGTAACATGTTCTCCATGCACACGTCCCCATCTCACTTTGTGTCCCCAGGAATGCAAGGCCAGCAGGAAAATGCAGCTGGGGCTCTGCAGTGAGGAATTGTGCCGACTCTTCAAAGAACATCTCCGATCGCTTTCACAGGCACGTTCGGCTTTCAAGGCAATGCTGCTGACGCGAGGGGCTTTGGCTCTGAAAGCTGCAGGAGCAGAGGGGTCAGTGCTGAGGCTGTTGTGGGGGAAGAAACGTCTAGCAGTAGGGTGCCACAGGAGAGGGTGAAAGGCTATTGCTGCTGCTGGGGTTCTGTCACAGTAGTTTGGGGTGTTGTACCTGAGTAGAATCATAGAGTCATAGGGTTGGAAGGGCCCTCCAAAGGCCACCTAGTCCAGCCTCCCTGCAACAAGCAGGGACATCTCTAACTAGAACAGGTTGCCCAGAGCCCCATCCAGCCTGACCGTGAGTGTCTCCAGGGATGGAGCCTCCCCACGTCTCTAGGCAGTGTGTTCCAGCAATCCACCATCTTCAGATTCAAGAACTTTTTCCTGATTTCCAACCTCAATCTACCTCTTTCCAGCTTAAAAGCATGAGCCCTTCACCTGTTATCCCCTGCCCTTGTGAATAGTCTTCTGTAGCCTTCTGACAGGCCCCTTTCGAGGACTGGAAGGTCTCTATAAGGTCCCCCCAGGGTAGGTTCTTTCCCATCCAGCTGCCCTGTGTCAGCCCTCCCTGCCCCATCCACCCCTGCAACACCCAGCACCACACAAAAGTCCCCTTCTGAGGGGATGCTAAGGCTCTCAATTACTTGTGCTGTCCTTCTTATTCTCTTCAGTTTGCTCTCTTCAACCCTTCTGAGGTTTCCTCCCTCTTCCATTATTCAGTGGTCAAGGCTGCTGCTCGGTGCAGGAAGCAGTAAGGACAGGAGAGGAGAAGACAGGGCCAGCTGGCAAGATAAACTGCTGGCAAGAGATCCTCCTTGTGAGAGATCCTCCTCTCTCCTATTCCCTGCGCTGCTCAGTACTGACACCACAGAAACCTGCTCCCAGGTCCCAGCCAGAGGAGATGGTTCCCTCTGCAAGGGCCCAAGGTGACTGTGAGGGATTTAATTCACCAACATCTGGATGAGCCAGCAAGGGATAAACAAAGTCCTGGGAAGCTGGAAGAGACTTGCAGACACATCCAGCCTCTGTGTTAGGCCAGAAAGGGGCTCTTTGCCCTTTCTCCTGTCCCAAGAAGCTGTCCATCACTGCTCTGGTGCTCAGGAACCTAGAAGCCTTCTTTCAACTACCGAGGTTCATTGACTCACTTGCAGTTCATTTGCCCTTCGTTTTGCTTTGCTTGATCTTTTATGTTTACCCAAGACAAATGTTCAGACAACAGCTGGATCCCATCTCAGCTCCCATTTGGGTAGACTAAGCAAGCCTGGGGAACTACTCTTGGGGGGCAGAAGGTTCACGGATCAAAGGCTTTGCCTTTGCTTGTGTCAAGCGATTTTCCCTAGGAGCAGATTTGTCTCGATTGTATTAACACAGCGCAGGAGAGGGAAGAGGAGCAACGGAGCGTCCCGAGTCCTGGTGAAGCCAAACACAGTCACCAACACACACAGGGTGGCTTCTTTTCCTTTCAGGTTAATTGAAAAGAAAGATCCATCACGATATCAAGACTTGTGGGAAAAAACAACCCCTGCACGTTCTTCTTTCTGCCATGAGCAATCCCACTTGTGGACTGGTGCTACAAGAGCTGCGGGAGGACGAGGGCTTTCAGAAGTTAATTGATTAGAGGAAAATCCCACCTCCTTAACAGTTATTCAGGCTCATTTCATATTTTACAGCTATTACAGAAAGTAGCTGATAGAAACGGCCCTGGATCACAGATGGGAAAACTATTTCTCATGGAAAGATCAAAGTCCCAGTTTCTATATTTGGGCAGCTCTACCAATAAATCACCTGCCAGGATACTGCTTTTCAGCATCAGCTTTCTCCTTCCAGACCAACATGACTGCACAGGTACTTAAAAGCAGAGAGCTTAATTTTAATTAGATTATCAAGTGGTTTTAAAATTAGGTGCATATAGACCCGGGCAATTAAAATGTTGTTCAGCTCTGTCATTTCACCCCTCTCCTCCAAGAGATTACTGGGACCAGCTGCGGATGGTCACTCTCAGAAGCGGTTCTTTACTAAATAGTAGCTTATTTCATTGAGAAGTTACGCTCTCGTGGTGACCATCCATCATCGCTCGCTGGACTGGTCTTGTCAGTAAAACCTTATTTACTGCTCCTCTGACCAACTAAAAGCTTTCCAAATGGGCAAGAACACACACGTCTCCGGAGAAAATGAGAGACCTTCACTGCTGGGAACAATTTAGCTGATCCTCCACCAGTCTGAGAACAGCTTTTGCAGACCTGTGCTACTGCACAAAATAAATCCAACCCAGGGACCCTTAAGCTTGGTCTGCCAAGAGGACCAGAAGTAAAACAAAACAAGGGTGACTTTGTCTGGAAGGAGAATCACAGGACACTAGTGATTGGAAAGGACCTGGAAAGATCATCCTGTCCAACCCCCCTGCCACAGCAGGATCACCTAGACCAGGTCACACAGGAATACATCCAGGCAGGTTTTAAACTTCTCCAGTGAAGGAGACTCCATAACACCCTGGGCAGCTAGTTCCAGTGCTCCATCACCCTCACTGTGAAGAAGTTCCTTCTCATATTGATGTGGAACATCCTGTGTTCCAGCTCACCCCTATTGCCCCCTGTGCTATTTTGCTGATCTCTGAGGATCCTAAAGGGAGAGTTTATTGTCTCAGTGCTGGGGCAAAGCTAGACAAGACGCTGCAACGTGGCTCTTCCATTTCTCATCACTTCATCCAGAGTCTCAGGCTACTGTGTTGGTGGGAAGTCAATGCCCGTGGCCCGGGCGGCAGTGGGTGTTTAGCTCTGACTTTCATGAAGGTCGTGTTTTTGTGTTTTTATGTTTCTTGTGTTTTTACAAATCTCCAGTCACAGGAGTCCTGTGAGGATGGGTTTCCTTTTTCAGCTAAAAGGCTCTAAATGTACCTTTTCGATACGTGAGCACGAGTTCGAATAAGGCACCGCAATCACCAATTGAATATCACAGCTTTTTCTACAGAAGGAGGCAGAGTGGGACTGTGGACTGGCCCTTGGTTTTTGTCTGATCAAGGTCAGTGAAACTGCTGAGGGAAGTTAAAAATTAACTTCCCTGTGATGTGCTCTAACGGTCAGGAGATGTGACGTGGGGTCCAGCTGGCTTGCCAACATCTCGTGGTATGTCTACGATATAAATGCTTGGATAGGGTCACAACCCACTCTTAGGTGTCTGGTGCCATTTGTGATAGACCAGGGTGTCCCATCTGGCCTCCAGCGGGGCCAGAATGGCTCATGCCTTCTTCAGGTTCTATGCCAGACTTGTCAGCCCTGCCTTGAGTGTTCTGGACCTTCTCAAAAGCCTTTGTTGCTTGTGTTTAGGCACTGAATCATACTCTGACATCAAGGTCAACCTATTCTTGACGTGATGCCTGCAGCTAATAGGGGCAGTCCTTATCCTATATCTTGCTGTGCCCATCCAGCCACTCAAAGCTGAGTATGAGCAACCAAGGAATCTCTGGATCTTGTCTCTTTGATCAATAATTCACCAGCTGTGAGCAGTGAAGGGCATGTCTGGCTTTTCTCAGTGGAGAGATATAAGCAGGCAAATGAAGAGCTCATCAGTAGCCCTGATGGGGCTCTGTGAGCCAAATGATGATGGTCTCCTATGGACAACAGGCATTTCATCCGAAGACTTGTCATCCCACGGTTTAAAGCTGTGCTCTTGTGCTCTCCAGGTCTGAGGCAGTGCTGGAAAGCAGATGGGGCTACATATGGAGGTAAAAGAGGTCCACCTCACCCAGAACAGCCAGTGGATCTGCAACACGTGCATCAGATTCAGCTGCTGTCCTCCAAGAGACATGGGGGACAAACCCCTTGCAGCACTGGGGCCACAAGAGAGATGTGAAGGGAGCTGAGAAAAGGGATCTAAAACCTCCATCCTTTTCAGGAGAATCTGCTCAGCCTTCTCATTTGTCTGCCAGCTGTGGACTCTGCCTTTCCTTTCTCCATCACATTTTCCCACTCATGATTATTTCATCAAATCAACTGCTTCTTCACTCATTTTTCCTCCTGCAAGTTTCAAAATGCCCAACACCATTCTGCAGTAAACACATCTCCAACCACAGCTGCTTCTGCATCCCTCCTGCCTGTTTTTGTTGAGCCCTTTCCATTAGGCACATACACGTGCACATAAATACATCCCCCTCCCAGGGCTCTTTTCTTTCTGCTGTATTTTTGTGAGCGTGTGCTCCCTCGCTGGCCTCACATGGCCATTTGTCACTCTTTGGATGCTTCCTCTCCCATCACGATGTTTTCTCCAGGAATGTCTCCCGCCAACGCAGGCTGCCCGGCCCATTAACTTCCCGGCTTCAGCTGACAGCCTGGACCCCACATCAGTTCTCCTGAGGTGCAGGAACTGGTTGGTAAAACAACCTGACCCCATGCTTAACAGGAAGAAGAAGAAATACTGTTTTGGGGTGAAGAAGATAATAAATTTTACAGCTGTGCTTAGTGTCGTCGTTCCCCCGCCTTCTCCATCCCTCTCTGGGTTTTTTTCCCCTTCCTCTTGCATGATGCTGATAAATGGTTGTGAAAGTTTGACTGGTCCTAACTGGAGCTGTACTGAAGGATTTGCTGCTGCAGACAAATGGGTGTTAAATTTCCCACAAACGTGCTGAGAAGCCCAATCCATTGTCATTTGTGAAGATCGATGGGGCTCATGTCTGTGTTATTGACACAGAGAAACGCCTTTGAAATCTCTGCTTAAGCACTCAACTGGTGCCTTGAATTATCAGTATTTAAATTAGCAAGCGTGTGTTTGAGGATTCATTAGGTTTCCCTGCTAATTGGGTCTTACTAATGATGAGAGCATCATTAAACCCACGTTGTCCCCACCATCTTGTTAGCTGAGGATTTAAGGGATCATAAAGGGAAGGCAGCAGGGAGGCTGCATGGCTCCAGAGGCTGCTAATGGCTCTGGAGCTCGTTCAGCTCTGAGCCGGTGGTTTGGTGCCAGCTCCACATGTGTCTGTGTCACAAAACATATTTGCCAGGGTAGATGTTGTTGCTGAAGCACTGCTGGAGAACATGTGCAGAGCATGAGGTGATGGATTCTCAGCCCCGCCCTTCCAATCCCTGATGTTCCATCCTTCTGTGATGCAGTGAGGAACGATGCTGTAGATGCTTAGATGGCTTTGCAAACGGTTTATAACCAAACTCCCCTCAGAATGACAAGATGCAGGCTCAAAGGCCTTGGTCAAAGGGTCTTCATCATCGTTCACCATGCAGAACACTGCATAAGTTAGTATTTCATGGGCTGCCCAGGGTGGGTTGTGGAGTCTCCTTCTCTGGAGACATTTAAAACCAGCCTGGACGTGTTCCTATGTGACTTGTCTAGGTGATCCTGCTGTGGCAGGGGGATTGGACTGGATGATCTTTCAAGGTCACTTCCAATCCCTAAAGTTCTGTGATTCCTCTGTCTTGCCCCCAGGGTAGGAGACATGCCTACTGACTCATATGGGGTAGTTGCAGCTCCAAATCGAACAGAGAACCCAGATGAGCACAGCTACATGGAGGGGATGGATGGCCCTGTCTTCTCTGGAGAAGTATTTCTTTACAGCCCCGGGGGAATTCACCCTTCCATTGTCCATCCAGTGACTTCTGTGAATCACTGGCAGCTGCTTAGCCTCTTCTTAACATGGAATGTTGTGTTGGTGCTTTGTTAGCAGGAAGACTGAAGGCTGGGGCTTGCACCAGCTCTGACAGAGGTTGTTTTTTGTACGTGGCAAAAATAACCTGAGTTTTTGAGCAAAAGCACCTTTAATTTGGAGCCACAGTAGTTTGAAATGAGTGCAGTCAATGGCACTTGGCTGTGGCGGTCTCCTTTGACACCAGGTTGCTGGTGGACCCAGGGCACTCGGTTGCACTGGGTCTCAACAGCTGATGTAGTGAGAGCACCGAGGGGGAGAAGAAAGCAAATGAATTAGGTAGTTAAACCTCCACCTCGATGATTTAGTCATAATTACATATTGCAAAGCAAAACGAGCCTCTCTTTGCATAGCAACTGCAAGGTAACTGCTCTCTAATTAGCGTTCTGTCACAGACAAAGCTGCCCATTTAGAAAGCTCCTGTCCTACTCCTGCATGTCCACCATCCCCAGAAAATGGAGCAAGACAGGGTGAAATGGGGCAGCAGCAAAAGGATACCCAAGCCCACCTCGAGGTATAGGAGGCTTGAAGGGGTTTTCAGAAGCACCTGAGCTGTACAAAGAGCCTGCACTGGTGCAACAGCATGCTCGAAGCACCCATGAACCCACTGCTGGAGGAGAAGATCCTGAGTTATGGAAGATCCCATAGAAGACAATTGGGAAAAGGAGTAGAGATGTTCTGCTAAAGGGCAGACCACATACAAACTGTTCTTGCCAACAGAGAAGGTTCAGGGCGTGCTGTGAGGCAGTCAGCCCACACTCAGGGCAGAAAGGGTCAGAAACAGTGTGGTGGCTGCATGCAGTCCCCTTTTTGTCTGACTTTTGGCGTGGCTGCAAAGCCAAAGAAGCAAGGCATGCAATGGTTTGGGTTGGAAGAGACCTTCAAAGATCCTCTAATGTAACCCTCCCGCAGTGAGCAGGGACATCTTCTATTAAATCACGTTGCTCAGAGAATATGCATGAGGAGGTAACTGGAAATCCATCAGAGATGAGCCAGGGCACAGCTCAGGTTCATTAGGGAGCAGGTACTTGAGCCTGAAAACAGATGGGACCGGATGCTGGTTGAGCAAAACCCATAGAATAGACTGGGGTGGATTTGTAATTAATTCCCACAGAGCCTTCCATGAATGAGTTTGTCTCCATGGCCCATTGACAGTGAAATAATCGTGTTATAGGTTCTCCCACAAAGTGATGCATCTTCCAGTCCTTTTTCCATATGATCTGAGTGTCAATCTCAGCCTGTTCTGGAACACAGGAGGTTCCACATCAATATGAGAAGAAACTTCCTCACAGTGAGGGTGACAGAGCACTGGAAGGGGCTGCCCAAGGGGGCTCTGGAGTCTCCTTCTCTGGAGATGTTTAAAACCCACCTGGACATGTTCCTATGCAACATGATCTAGGTGATCCTGCTAGGATGGTCTTTTGAGGTCCCTTCCCTTCTGCATAGTCCTACAACTGTCCTGAGGTCTCGATACAGAGCAAAGCACCAAGGCGCTTAAGCAACAGCTTCCCCTTGACCTAAAGAGTGTTAGGGCCAAATGCCCTCCTGTGTCAATCCTGAGCTCAACCTCAACTGCTTTGGAGAATCCATGACTGGTATTAGGTGGCAAAGCTCATAGATCTTAGGGATCACAACTTTAGTAAGGCAAAAATGAGAAGCCATGTAGGCATCTCGTGTCCTCTCAGACCGCTTGAGGAACCAGAGATGTCTCCCCATCAGGGATGATGGTGGCTCCAGGAAGGAGTCACACAGGAGCCAAAGCTGGAGGATGTGGGGCACCCAGGACATCTCCAAGTGCAGTATATTTGGGGACAGTTGGATGAGACCTTTACTTGTGCAGACTCTGTAGACAGGATCACAGTTTATCACAACCCAGCTCTGATGTTGAAAATAGGGCAGATGAATCATGCCCTAAAAGTGCCTGTTTCTGCTGACTACAAAGGGAGCCTGGGGTGACCAGCTCTGCTGGAAAAGTCTGCATTATGGACACATGAAGTCAGGTGAGAGAAACCCCACGTCTCCCACTGCTCCCGCTCTGTTTCTTTCCTGGAACAGTCACTTTTCAAGATAAAAGGTTGTCCCAGCCTCCAGGGCTACTTAATCCTGTGTTGAGCTGCTTAAATAAATGACAGTGGGCAGCTGGGTGAAAATTCCTGCAGACTTGTTTGCAAAGTCCAAGTCAATTTTGAAGTGGGGCTGCTTTGCTGGAGCACAGTGGCCACACATTCGACAGAAATTTCAAGGGTAAATTAAAGGCTTTTAGTGCAGCCAACAGGAAAACGAGGGATGCAGTCAGCCCACTCTTCCTTGTCTTGCTTATTCTGAGCTTAAATTCAAGCTACTCCCCTCTGCTCTGACAGTTTGCACTTCCCACTGCACATATTTCCCTTATGAGCATTATTGTGGGGGTAATGGGACAGATTTGGGTTCCTATCTCTCCTCCACCCTAAGCAATGGAATCTCGTGCCTTTCCAGGAGCAGGCAACTCATCTGAAGGTTTCCCATCAAAATGAACCCCGGGCAAGTTGTTGATAGAATGAGATGTTTAAATGTCACCAAATTGAACCCCAGGCAAACTGTTGATAGAAATAATGTGTCTAAAGGTTATCACTGGGTTTCATTGTTATCAACCTGCTAAGATCAGCACCACTCACACGAAACAGAAGACACCAATGGGTTGACTTCCTCCATCTTCTACTTGACCTTAAGGCTCCAAGTTTATACTGAAATCACTTCAGTTTATGGCCGGTGGTGGATTGTTGTTTTGGGGTTTTTTTTTCCCGGAGAAGGGAGGCATTTGAAAAAGGAAAGAGGAGAAGCTGCAAAACAATCAGGAGCCAAGGCTGGTTTGACCACGCGGGCTGACGACAGAGCGGGTGGTGATGTATAGACTTGTGCAGCAGGAAATGGACTGGAGCCATGACAGAGCATCTGTCAGATGATAACTCGCAGTCATTTGCAATCTGTGCTGGAGGCAGACCAAAGGCCTGAGCCAATGCTTCGAGTTATCCAGGCCTTTTCTCTGGGTCTTAACTCCATCTTCTTTACATCCCATAGAACAAGACTCTTCTGCTGCTCTACTGTAGCACAGCAGTGACATCCAGGGGCCATTTCATTTGCTGTGGAGATCAGCCTACTGATATCCAAGAGCATATGTACCTAAGCCAAAACCCCACTGAAGTCTCTTGGAAAGATCTGCATCAATGTCAACAAGCTCTTGATCCATCTGTTTTACTCCATGTTTTTTAACAGTTAGCAAAAAAAAGAGCTTCTGTGCCCAATTACCTTGGTTGCTACCTTTTTGGCTGAGTGATCTAAGAAAAAGCTCCCTCAGCGAGCCTTCTGTTCCACACACAAAGTCACTTTGTGTGCTGTGATTCACTCAGTCCCAACACATCTCCCTAAAATGATGACCTATAGCACTAGCAGTAGGTCCACCAACATCTCTGCATCATAGCAATAGCATAGCCTCAAGTTTTGCACCAATAAAAGGAGATTGAGGGGTGACCACATCAATACTTATGAATATGGAAAGGGTGGGTGTCAGGAGGATGGAGCCAGGCTCTGCTCAGTGGCATCCAGTGATAGGACAAGGGGCAACGAGTGTGAGCTGGAACATAGGAGGTTCCACATCAATATGAGAAGGACTTTCTTCACGATGAGGGTGACAGAGCACTGGAAGGGGCTGCCCAGGGGTGTTGTGGAGTCTCCTTGTCTGGAGATATTTCAAACCCACCTGGATGTGTTCCTGTGTGACTTGATCTAGGTGATCCTTTCTCAGATTTCATCTCATGACAACTTTTCCTGGTGTCCTTCCCAGCACTTATAACTGTGCAGATGTCGGTAACTTGGAGCAAAGTAATTTCATTTTCAATTGTTAAGTTTTTTCACTCTCAGGCAGGTTTTTGGTGCCTAAAATCAGTCTGCCAGGACTTCTCCAAATCACTGCTGTTTCCCTAAGATCTTTTTTTGGAGATATGATCATCAGGACCAGAGATAACTTTTCAGAAATGGTCTCACTAATGCTGTTTACAGAGATAATATCACTTCAGCTCTCCCACTTCATATTTGCTGGCTGCGCAGACAAGGATTGCTCCAACCTTCTTGGCTTGAGGCATCGCTGGGAGTTCATACAAGAGCAGTTGTCTACCAGGGCCATTCGATTTGGTTCTGAGTCACCACTTGCTGGGGTGTATCCCCCCATCTCCTAAGTGTGACCCACATCCCACACTGAAATGACCACACAGAAATGAGCTGTTCAGTGGTTCCCCCTTCAGCCACCAGCACCTGCCTGCTCATGCAGCCTGTGCCCGTTGCTGCTCACCACCGATCTTGTTTTCATACCATCTGCAAATTTTACCAGCTCCCTGGGGTGTTGTTTTTTCAGTTTTATTTCTTTTTGGCCATTTGCAAATAAGGGGCTGCTGCCTTGTGGTTATTGGATCATTCTCCAGCTATTTGCTCTGTGCATTTTTCTTCCTCCCACTTTCTCTCAGCTTACATTTCATCGCCCGTGTTTTCATCCATTTCACTGACATCGGTCGGGTCTGGTTTCATTTTCTGAAGGTGGCTCGTTTGGCTCCAGTCACTGACATGATGGCAGATGTTTGGGTTCAAGGGGAGTTGTAATGAAAGAGGATCACTCTGGGAGCATGCCCTACGCATCTCTATCCTGCACCGTGTGACCCAGTGCCACTCTATTCCAGGGGCAATGGGTGTCAGCTGGAACACAGGAGGTTCCACATCAATACCAGAAGGACTTTCTTCACGACGAGGGTGACAGAGCACTGGAATGGGCTGCCCAGGGGGCTTGTGAAGTCTCCTTCTCTGAAGATATTTAAAATCCCCCTGTACATGTTCCTGTGGGACTTGATCTAGGGGATCCTGCTGTGGTGGGAGGATTGGACTGGATGATGTTTTGGGGTCCCTTCCAATCCCTAATGTTCTGTGACTCTGTGATTCCTGTATCAAAAATGTGAATGCAATAATCATTCTCAAAGCAAGAAGTGCATAAAACTACAGAAATATCCCTTCTTCTCAGGTAAATGAAAGTTTTCCTGTGGTCCAACAACTGTTTTGATAACCCTTACCCGGGTGCACCACAATACTGCTAAATAAGTGGCTAGAGGCTTTATTACAGCAGGATGAGCCCTTTCTCTATTTCCATTCTTCTCCTTTTCTTAGCCCGTTTTGAAGGGATGTCTCCAGACTGTACAGGTCCAGCTGGAGAGCTGGACTGAGCGCTCAGAACCATAGAATCATTCAGGTTGGAAAAGACCTCTGAGATCACAGAGTCCAACCATCAACACTACTCTTCAAGTTCACCCCTAAACCAGATCCCCCAAGACTACAAATAAGCGACTTTTAAACACCTCCAGAGGTGGGGACTCAGCACCACCCTGGGCAGCCCATCCCAGTGCCTGACCACTCTCTCCATGAAGTATGAATAGAAATGTATGAACAAGTACAAACAAGTGGAGATCTTGTATTTTCATCCTTCATTCCTAGCTGGAAGGTGCTGGGCAGTGAAAGGAGGAACTAGGGGGGTGTAAATAATTAATTCACTCTCTAAATATTGGGTAGCATGAACTCAGCTTGAGTGGAAACAGGCAACAAGAAGCCCCTCACCAGAGCCTTGTTCAACACACAGGCAGAGATAGGAGTTTAGGTTTTTCTTATCAAAAAGGCTTTGCATTCCTCAGCTTCAGCCATTTATAGAGCTTCTTCCCCAGGGTACCAGAGAAATTCATCATCTTCTAATGGCTGTAGTATCATAACGCCTGCAGGCAGTGCTCTCTTTCCCATTTTGTTATTGGAGAGGGAAGAGAGGGCAGGTTGAGCCTGACACCACACAGCCCATGGCGGGGAGGTGGTGGTCAGATGCTGTCGTACCCGCAGCACCATCCTCCCTCTTTCCCCAGCTGACCCTGCGGCAGTGCATGGCTGGGGACCGGCTGTCGCTGGGCTGTGGTGCTACAGATCAGCCCTTGATCGGGGACTGAATGAAGCATTTCAAAGGAATAGTCTTCTGTTTGAAACCAGCACTTCTTTGGATCTCTTATGCAGAGGATAAAAAGCTTTTCAAAATAGCCAGCATGATTATTCATGACTACTCATTTGCAGCAGTGCTTGTTTTCCATGACAGCGCCGATGAGATCACCTGAATAAAAAGATTTATGGGGGAGAATTGATGGCTGAAGGTTTCTCACCAGCAAAGGTGTGGGCTAGCACAGTCCCATTGCACAGAAAACCCCACTAGCCCTCAGACCCCATCGTTGTGCAGGTCCTGCCCCTGCCATGCTCTCACACTGTTGGCAGAAGTGAAGTTGTCTCTCTTTGGTTTATTTACCAGTAATTGTGCAGGGGAAGGGTTTGGGGGCAAACTGGTTTTCCTACGGAAGCTCTTGTTGAACAGGAACACCTGACTGGGGGGATGATGACTCCTACCAAAGCCTCCTGAAGAGATGCCCAAGGCTGCAAGGAGGATGTGGCAGTGCTGGGGAGGGAGTCCAGATCACCGAGGTTCCAACTAACTCAGGAGCACTTGCTAGAAGGCAGCCTGTCCAGTACTCTCCTGCTCACCTTTGCTCTCCAGTACTCCCACCAGCAGGCTGCAGGGACTGGAATTTCCTGACTCCTGAGACCTCAGCTGTGCTGTCTGGACACCCACAGAAGTCTCCATTGCTTCCCCCTCCTTTTGTTCGTCTGTGGTTTTGCAGAAGGCAAAACCCAAGTAACTGGCGGCTTCTGGGACACCAAGCTCCAGGCTGCCCATGAGAGAGCAGACAATAATATTTAGCTGCTTTGATCAGTTTATTGTTACAGCAGATCTGGATGACGAGCTGCAGACTCCAGCGCAGCAGCAGCAGCTGGGAGCGATGCAGTGCGTGTGGTGCAGCCCAAAACACAGGCAGCACCCGTCAGCACAGCCCAGCGTTGGTTGGGCTGTCTGCTGCGTGATGTAACCCCTCCTTTAATTTGTTTTCCAGAAAATTCAGTTTGGAGAAACGCTCTGCGAGTGGCTTGGCAGCGACCGGAGGAAATGGGCTGGGGAGGACATTGGCTCTCAGCCTGCAGCCCCCGTTGCCAAGGCCTGGCCGGCGGGACAGCGTGGGGGCTTGCAGGGCTGTCTTCCTTGCCCAGGAACAGCCTTTGAGCTGGGGCCATGCTGAGCTACTCTCAGTCAACACATACAGCGAGCTCTGGGGCAAGGACCATATTTATTCACATTCTTCCACGATGCCCAGCACAGAACTGTCTGCACCTGTGGATGCGGCAGTAAAATGAGCGATAAATAATCAGCCAAGAAGGAGCCAATACAATTTAATCTCTGTAAGTGACTGGGGAAGGAGGTTCAGGCTGGCTGAGGTCGTCCTTCCTTTTTTTGCAGAGCTAAAGCCTTGTAGCATTTAAAGGATAAAGCACAGAGAGCCTTAGCTGCTCGGGTTTGCGACACTCAACTTGTTCAGTTCACCTGTAGGAGATGGAGAGATTATGGCTGTAAGAGGGAGGTACAAAGTACCAGCTTCGACTTTCTTCCCTCCTTCCCTTCCCTTCCCTTCCCTTCCCTTCCCTTCCCTTCCCTTCCCTTCCCTCCGCCATTTTTATTGTCAAGGAAGATCCCACTGACTTGCTCCAAGGTTCGAAGCCCTCTAACAGCCTCTCCTCCTCTTCTTGGAAGGCCAGAAGAGAGGGGTTGTTGTATCCCATGGGCTCCTTGCTGCAAGACACCTTCAAGGCTCACATCACACCTGCGGCTCCAGGCAGGACTTCACCACCTCCTCCCCTAACAGATATTTCTACAGAAGAAGCAACACTTGGCGCTGCCTCTAAGAGACCTGGCACGATGTCCTAGTGACTGCTCACCCCTCGCCAGGGCGCAGCTTTGGCTGATTTCCCTTGGTGTGCTGCAGCAATGGTCCTCACTTGTGCTGCCCTTCAGGGACATGGAGAACACACTGTGCCATGGTGTCCCCAGCAGCCTTTCAGAGGCTGGCAGACCTTGGCCGTTGCCCTGAAAGGGATGGTGAGGTCAGTTCTGCGTGTCTAAGTAGTGAATATGGGAAGGCATCAACTTGCTTGCTGGAAAAGCTGTTCATGCACCTTCTCCTTCCTTCTGCCACCCTGTAAGTCTCACCAGGGTCCTCAGGGGAGATGACTACTGTGAGTAAGGCCACAGCTGCCTAACTACTTCCATGACTGCTGACCCTAAGGCTAAACTTGGGTGCTGTGCAGCAAAAATGGGTACAGGGGTGACTTTACAGATTTCACAATTAACACATCCCTAAATGCTTTGCTAGAGGAGGCCAGAGGCATCTACAGTGGGTCACTACAAGACGTGATAAGAGAGGTCCAGATGGCTCTCCTGGGCTCTGAAGCATGGCAAACGCTGAGCGATATGGCTTGGCCCTGTAGGTGAGCAGAAGGGCAGCACAGACTCCTCGCTGCCTTCCTGCAGGTCACCTACTCCATAACTCACTGGAGTCATTTCTCCCCACATGATGAAGAATTTGGTTGCCCAGATTGTTGTTTTCTTCTCTCTGTTTTTTTTCCCTTTTGGAAAATACCAGCAGAATACTTCCTCTGCCTTGTCCTCTCCTGTGCTGTCCTGGTAGCTGTGCTGAAGCTGATTGATTAGTTTAATAACAGGCAGTTGATATGCAGCCATAAAATTATGCACTTTTACTCATCAGGCTGATTGAACTCCTCTGCTGACTGTACAGGAGCAGAATGGCAGAGTTATAATAATGAGGGAGACAGCCGAGGGAGAAGCGAGCGTGGTGGTGTTATTGTTGTTTTAAAGCTGAGGAACAAACTGACTCCAGGGAGGAGCTTTTCCAAAATAAATACCAAAATACAGAGGGAAAATGTTAAGATGTAATTAGTGCTGCTACAAGTGCCATTAAATGTCTACTGGGGGTTGGAGGCATCAGCAGAGCTTCTCTTTACACCCACCTGGTCTATGTTGGGGTTTCAGGAGGCTGGGGCTGACCCTTCTGAACACCTCCAGTGCCCATGTCCTCAGAAAGGGTGAGACCTTTGCAGTGCCCATGTCCTCAGAAAGGGTGAGACCTTTGCAGGAGGAATCATAGAATCATCAGGAATCAGAAGGGACCTCGAAAGATCATCTAGTCCAATCCCCCTGCCACAGAAGGATCACCTAGACCAAGTCACACAGGCCATTTCCTCTTGTTCCATCTTTGTTACCTGGGAGAAGAAGCCAGCCCCCACCTCGCTCCAAGCTGCTTTCAGAGAGTTGTAGGGAGTTAGAAGGTCTCCCCTCAGACTTCTTTTCTCCAGGCTACACCTCAAAATATTCCCTAAGCGGCTCCTCATAGGTGTTCCTGTGTGACTTGGTCTAGTCTAGGTCATTCTACTGTGGCAGGGGGATTCGACTAGATGATCTTTCAAGGTCCCTTCCAGTCTTTAACGTTCTGTGAATCTGTGAATCTGTGACTTGTGCTCTATCAACATCATAGCTCTTCTTCAGACAGGCTCCAGCATAACACATAACCCAAACATAATACAACCCCAGGGATCCTACAGCAGGGTCATGATCCCCCTGACAGCATTTTGGTTTTATAGAGGTTTCCAGCAGAATCTGGCTTCATCCTGGGGATGTCCCAGATCACATCCATGGAGTCTCCTTCCCCCTTCTCCCCAGAGAGTTACAATTTCTTCAGAAGCAGGGGCTTTACACGGGGACCTTTATACCTCAAGAGAGAACCAAGTGCAGGAGATCCCAGCCCTGCTGCATCCCTCTCAAGCTCTTTACCATTTTGTTTTTCTTCACTACTCAGCCCTTCCCAACCCTTTCCCAGAACTGCCTCTCCCTCTCCTTGCTGTAACACAAACACCAACTGCCATTAAACCCCAGCTGGCAGCCGCTTCCCTCTGTGCTGCAAGGTCAGCCCTCCTCGTGCCGCTGCCCTGGCTTCTCTGTCCACGGCACATGGCCAGGTCCAGGGAGGCAGAGTCCTCCTAGTCCTTATGGGAGAGAGAAGGAAGAAAGGAGACAAGTAGAGAGGAGAATGGATGAGAGAAGGAAATGGACAGAGGGAAGAGAGGAGAAGAAAGGAGAAGAGAGATTAAGGATTTGCCAGTGATTTTACAAAACGTTTAACAGAGTGTGACATTAAATATGAAATAAAATATCTAATAGGATGTGATGTGAAGGCAAATGTAGGTCTGAACTGTAGTGCTTGTGTTTTCCCCTCTGCAGGGGCAGCTCAGGGGCGGTCGCTGCCTTTGTTTTCTTCCGGCTGAGTGACCTCCCGGTCACTCCAAATGTCAGAGCACAGCGCGGCCCCCCGCCGCAGCCCCTTCCGCGCTGGGGGACACTCTGTCACTGAACAAGGAACTTGGCTTCGAACAGCGAAGAGCAAACCAGTGTCAGAAACAACTGAGCCACTGGGAACAAGAGGAAGAGGGGGTGCAAAGCTGGAGGCTTGGGGGGTCAGTATATCCAATACTAACCCTCCATGAACTGCAACTGCAGCCTCGGTGGGACAAGATGCCTCAAATTCCCCTCAAACAGCACCTTTGGAAACATGAGAGCTTCTTCATGTTGTTTCACCATTGGACTTTTCACCCAACACGGTGATAAAACCTCAGGGCTGCACAAGCAGGGAGCAGAGCAGGGTCTTTCCACAGCAGTGCTGCTTTGTTTTGTGGTTGACATTTAGCTGCCTCCGAGATGGGCGCGTTAAACCCATGGTAAGATAAATATTTGCTGAGCACGGAGCGCTGTCGATAGGCAAATTGCCTGGCAGCACCTCCAGCATGTCTCACGCAGTGGGAGAGTCGGGGTGCACAGGGCGGAGGCAGGAAAATCCCAACCTCTGCCTGCTCACAGACTATTAAAGATACCAGTGACCCCACTGGAAGCCCCTATTCTGGCTTAAAGGTCAGTTTGCCATGTGAGCAGTACTGATTTGAAAGTGCCAGGTGCTGATTCATCTACCTAAATCTGCTGAAGTGCTGATGGAGCAGTTGATGGAGGCCAGGAAACACTCATCTCATCTCCCAGCAGAATGGACCAGGTGGGTTATGGTGGCTCCAAGGTGCTTCTTTTCACCCATGGCCTGCCAAGGTGTCTGCTAGCTGCACACAAGGCTGGGTGTGAGGGAATGTATCCTGCTGTCCCTGAAGTCTGTCCTGATGCCACCATCCCTGTTAAAAAACCTCCTTCTTTCTAATGCAAACCCTTCTGGACCTTGACTTTCCAACTCTCTACTGTGGTCACATTTTTCATGGATAGATTAGGCAGCCCTGTGTCCTGTATTCTCATCCCTTGGAGACAATCCTCAGCCATAATTAAGTCCACTCCTAATTTTAGCTTGTGTTTGTTAACCCTCTCCCTGGGATAATTACCTCCGGCTCTCAGATGGTTTTGGTGACTCACCATCCCCAACCTCACAGCCCTGTTGTCCGCATCCACTTCACGGTACCAGTTTCATTAGCACCCAGCATGGAAACAACCCTGCATCCCTCTCGTATTGACTCAGCCCTCCATCTCCAAAATGAAACCAGTCTCATCTGACCCTCCTTTGGGGTGAGTTCATGGCCTCCTCTTGCACACAGAAGTGCTGGAGTGTGTCCAGAACAGGGCAATGAGGCTTGTGAAGGCTCTGGATCATAAGCTCTACAAGGAGCAGTTGAGGGAACTGGAGCTGTTCAGCCTGGAGAAAAGGAGGCCAAGGGGAGACCTTCTCACTCTCTACAACTATCTGAAAGGAGGTTGGCGTGAGGAAGGGGACAGCCTCTTGCAGCTGGTGGAAAGTGATAGGACCAGAGGAAATAGTTGCAAGCTGCACCAGGGGAGGTTTAGCTGGACATTAGGAAGAATTTCCTCACTGCAAGTGTTATCAAACATCGGAACAGGCTGCCCAGGGCAGTGGTGGAGTCACTATTTCTGGACATATTTAAGAGTCAGATGGAGGTAGAGACACGGCTCATGGGTAACACGGCAGTGCTGGGTTAGTGGTTGGACTTGGAGATCTCAGAGGTCTCTTCCAACAGTGGATATTCTGTGATTCTGTCCACAAGGTTCTCCTCGTGCACCGTCACAGTGACTGTCCTTTCCTTGAATGTCAGCAGCTGGTCAACACTGGTCCCAAGGCAGCCATTAATGTCTCACCCAGCATTGGGTTTATCCATAGCCACCATCCCGAGGTCCTCAGCTGAGCTATTTCATTCTTGATTCATGACAGTGCCTGTTCAGAAGTGACCAGCCGTGCTTCCAGCAGCACTAATGCTCTCATGCTGTTCCAGCACAAGCTTCTCCGACCAAAACCTGTATCAAGCAAAGTCTTCTCACTTCTGCATATTAAAGGCTGGGGCTCTTCTCCACTTGAGTTAGTGGCTCAGAACGGATCCCTGCCACTACCCACTCTTGGGTAATGTTAGCTGCAAGATGCAGAGGCATGAAAGACTCTGGCTCTGAGCTATCAATAAATCTTAAATGGAATGTGGGGGTTTTTTTATTAATCTGCGTCCTCGGTTCTCTTTCCTCCCTTCCATCTCCCTCCACACTTAACAGCCCATTACTGCAGCATTCTGCTCGCCTGAGTCCCTCGTTTGTCACCCCAGACTCCCTGCAGGACTGTATAAACCACTGAAAAGCCTCTCCTTCCTCCCTGCCTCATCACTTCAATCTGCTCTTGTCACACAGAATCTGCTTTCGCTTGGCATTTGCCTGCTTTACTTGTACCCATCTCATCGGTTCAGCAGCTCTTCGCTCACCTTCTCTGCTCTCCAGCCAAAGAAAATACAGCTATAAGAAAACAACCCAACAATCAGCTGTTTCCTTGCTTTTTTATCTGCCCATCTTTATCTTCTTCCACAAAACCCAAACTTTCAGCTGCTCTTGCAGAGGAGGCAGCTCACGTCAGTGTGTTTTGCTCTCTTTCTCAGTCTCCCAGAATAATCTCCCAGCTGCTCCCCCCTCCAAATTACTTCTTCTTCAGGCTCATGGCTTCTCTGAAGCCTGTGCAGTCCTGTGTAACTCTGTGTGATGCTCCATCTGTTGTTGACTTCTCTGTGTTTACTTACTGAGGGGAAAACTGGAAATGTGACTTCAAGCTCTGGCCAGTGTCACTGTCATTCCTCAAAAACATGGTCTGTCATGGACTGAGCTCTGATTTTGATCTGCTCAAGCCTGCTCTGGTTTAGCCCCAGGACAGCTGACTGAGGAAGGATCCATGAAATGTTTCCTGTGCTGTTCTTCACCTCAGCCCTTGGAGTACGGAGGAGGTGAGCCACGAATGGACAACACTGATCTGCTGTGCACAGACACCCGCAGTGAACTTCATGGCTCTTAGCTCAGAAGGGTCCCCAGAATATCTGCTCTGTACCCCCTGGTCCACCATGGGGTGCAAAACACATGCCAGCACGAGTACTGTGGTGTCCACCCTCCCTAATAACACCAATAGCAGAGGCAGCTCTCCAGAACAGACCATAATACACTGGTTAGAGCTTGGACCAGTACATGTGAACTTGTTTTGATGGGAGTCAGATTCTGGTATCTCAGCAAAACAGAGTCTCTGCATTCAGACATAGACTGAAGGTGTGTCCAGGCCTATATGTACCTACTCCTCTCTCTGTTCCTGTCTCCATACAGGCAAACATGATGCCAACAGCTGGACATTTTTCCCTGGAAGCTTCCAAGACCAGGTTGGATGGAGCTCTGGAGTTCCTGCCCATAACAGGGGGTCGGAACTGGATGATCTCTGAGGTCTCTTCCAACCAAAACCATTCTGTGATTCTATGAACTATACACACAAACACACATGTACGGCCAGTGAGGTGCAGTTAAACCAGTTTATTTCTGGAATAACATCTTTTTTTTCCCTGGTGAAGGAGCTCAGCGTCTCTTATTTTCAGTGCCACTTGTATTTTTGGGCTTAGCGAGGCAAAGTGCCAAGGAGCAACAGCATGTTTACCTAAGAGCAGCTAAAAGAGCTGTGTAGCAATCAAGGTATTGAGTGGGCTGGGCTGAAAATAGATCAGTTTGGAAAGACTTTGATCAAAAATGTTCAGCAGGGGGCTGCATGGCCATAAGCACCATTGACAACCTCTCTGGGAAGATATCCCTGGCTTGTCCCAGCTGAATCTCTTGTGCAGTGTGTCCATGGTCTCCTTGAGCCATAGCCACCCCCTAGCTGTGGGGACTGAATTCTTCTCTCTCATCCCTTGATGTTTCATTCTGTAGGTCAATATTGAGGTGAAGAGACACACAGAGGACCTCCCTGCACAAACATCGCGCTTCTTCCACTCCTGAAACTTATCACAGAATCATAGAATGGTTTGGGTTGGAAGAGACCTCAGAGATCACCTAGTTCTCATGGGCAGGGACACCTCTCACTAGCCCTGCTGCCCAGAGCCCCATCCATCCTGGCCTTGAAATGGGATTCATTATCAGAAATGTGAGCTTTTTTTTCTTTTGAAGAAGTGTTGGTGGCCTCAATGAGATGCCACCGAGCTCCTCACCTTTCTGGGACAACTATTTTTGTTTAGCTCCCTGAAACTCTCCTGTGCTTCCACTAAAAGAGGCTCCAACTCCTTTCCAAGCACATGAAGCCTTGTCTCTTCCTTTCCTGACACACAGACATGCCCTGCTGTCTGCCAAGCCTAACCTACCCATGCGATTACCAAACTATTTGCCTGCAGCTTCACATATCTCACTCTGTACAATACCTTGTGCCAGCTCTCCTTTCTGGGCATGTCTACATAGCTATTTTGGCCCAAGGTCCAGGTCTGGCTTGTCTCTTGGCATCCTCTCATGACAGATCACAGAAGAAAGTGTTTGGGCTCTTTTGGCTGCTCCAGGAAAGCTCTTGCCCTGCGATAGGAGACCACAGACACATCTCAGGCTCTGGCTTTGAAGGTGTTGGGGTGCGACAGGTCTAGTCACAGGCCCTGGGCTCAGGTCCAGACAAAATGAACAACGTCTTCCTGTCTCTGTAGCACTTTGTTTGGAAGTGTTTCCAGTCCTTAGTGGCTTCGTTTGGTAGCAAATGGCTTAGGATTTTGCACTAGGAGGCTTTTTCCTTTGAGGTTTTCCCAGCTGCAAACACCAGGGAGAACTGGTCGCTGTGTAGAGATGGGAGAGATTTGTCTACCAGACTGTGAAACCAAAGGGTCTCCTCAAACTGCCGGCTGTGGAGCTTGTTACAGACTTTGATACCTGCTGTCATCATGAAAACTATGGATACTGCAGGACTTTGCATTCCCAGGGCTGCCAGACCCCTTGTCCTGTACATGTAGGAAGAAATGAAAGCTCCAGCTCAGGGTTGTTTGAATGGGGTTCTCCAGCAGTACCAGCTGCAGAGCACACCGGGTCCGTTGCTCTTCTGGACACTATTGCTCACACCCGTCCCACCAGCCCAGTTAATGTATAAGGATTTGTCAGCCTCCATGGAAAGTGGTTTGATTGTGGTCCAAATGATTACCTGAGGTTTTCCAGCCTCCTACATCACATCTGGCAAAAGCAAGATGAGAGTATTGGGGCTGCTGGATCCAGGTCTCTTCCTGCAGGTCATGCAGTCCAGATTTTCTGATGGTGGGGTTATGTTTCAGCACTCTGTAAGAAGCTTAGAAGCCAAATCACTATTTGAACACAGTGACACTGGCCATGCAATTCTCCTTGCAGCCATTGAAAATTGCCTTGCAATTCACATCTCCTTTCCTGCACCAACTAACAGCACAAAGCCCATTGATTCCCATACATGGCGCTGCTCGCCAAAGGCTCTGCAAAACTCAGGGGAAGGAAAACATCCAAAGCCCAAGGCATTCATCAGCACTTTGGGGTTTAAAAGGAGGAAACAACAGTGAAAAATTAAAAATGGCAGACATCTGCATTGCCACTCTTTTGTTCTCAAGTTGCACCAGGGGAAGTTTAGTTTGGACATTAGGAAATTCTTCATGGAAAGGGTCATCAGCCCTTGGAATAGGCTGCCCATGGAGGAGGTTGAATCATCACCCCTGGACATGCTCCTCTCCTTCCTTCCCCTCCCGTTACCTCCCCTTCCCTCTCCTCTCCTTCCCTTTTTCCTTCCTTTTTTCCTCCCCTTTCCCTTTTTCCTTCCCTTTTTCCTCCCCTTTCCCTTTCCCTTCCTTTTTCCTCCCCTTTCCCTTTCCCTTCCTTTCCATTCCAGACACCCAGTAAACCCAGTACAACCAAGAAGAGACACCAGCCCAGCAGCCAACTCTCTACATGTTTGCATTCAGTATGCATCTAGAAGCAGGCAAAATATAAACCATCATGAGCTGATAACACTCTCTGGAAGACCACTTGTACTTCTTATCATCTCAGCCTAACGTCACATGCAGATCTGGGAGAATTATTCACAGGGCTACTGAAGCTCAAAGAATAGCTCCAGTTGAGGGCCTTTTATTCCTTGGCTTTTTGAGGCAGGGCTTAGGTAGCTGACATAGGGGTCATGTTATTTTTTCAGGAAACAGCTTCAGAGAGGAAAACTGGTTGATACTCAAGGTGGTTTTGTGTCCTGCCACTGGGACTCAAGCAGAACATCTGGGACCCTATGAAGAAATACTTCTATAGAGCCTATTGCCTCTTCCTCATCACAGGCACAGTCAAGAGCTGACTCAACTCTTAGGAGCCTGCAGAAGTGGTCTGATCAGCTCACCCCGGAGAAGTCAGCTGGAATAGGTGAAAAAAATTCCTATAAATCCATCTTGCAGGCTGCTCTCTCCTCCAAACACACTTCAACTTCTCCAGAAGCTTAAATTTCTTTACTGTAAGGGGTACTGAGCACTGGAATGGGCTGCCCAGGGAAATCTACTTCTCTGGAGACTGTTAAGACCCATCTGGATGCATTTCTAGTTAAGCTGTTTTAGTTTTTACCAGCCTGCTTGGACTGTATGACCTCTGGAGGTCCCTTTCCACCCCTAGTGATCTATGTACTTGTGTACAATGACAAGGGTTGCCACAGATGGTTCCACAACCAAACTACTCACCAGCACTTTGGGAGGGTGCTGGTTTTTTAATACCATCCCAGTCGTCCCTGGCAGTTTTGGCAGGAAATCACTCAGATGTGATCAGGCTGTTTATCTGTCTGCTTCCTGTTCACCATTTGTGGACCAGGTGATTGTTTCTGAGCTTCTTTGCACTCCTGGAGAGCTGAAGTCTGTGTGGTTTGTGCAAACGTAGCCAGGTAGAGAGAAGGGGAGAGGGAAAGGGAGAGAGAGGGAAAGAGAAGGGGAGTTGTGCTATTTTTGGGGCACAAGCATACATCCAGGGGTTGATCCTTATGTCTTACATCTAGGGAAGACCAGGTCACTTGTGGGATCATTCATTTCTCTAAACAACAGTCATGTGGCTTCCCAAGGAGCAAGGGGCTCTATTACTACTCCAGTAACCCCACTCATTGTATCATCTCAGTCTGGACTGAACCAGAAATATGATGTGGAGAAAAGTCTCTCCAGCTCGAACCAAGTTCTCACCAGCATCCTTGTCCTGCCTGGACTTTGGGAGCCAGTGTCAGGGATTTGAAGTCTGATGACCTCAACCATTGGAAGATGCATGTGTGCACATGTGTAGGTGTTGGAGGCACACAAGCTGCTTCACGATCAAGCCCTGTCCCCAGCACACCAGGCTTCAAGCTGTGTGTTTTGCTTTGGTGTAGAGCAGCTCCTGTGCCCAGGCAAGAGCCTGGTTAGATGCCAAGCCAGGCTGCAGGTACTGAAGGGACAGGAAAGAGCTGTCATGGGGAAGCAGCAAGCGTTCAGCCCACACCATCTGCTGTTGTTGGATTAATCTCTAACCTGTGCCCTCAGCTTGCCAAGGGGAACTTGTTGGTCTCAGGTTACAGCTTGGTACATTAAAGTAACCCAATGCTGTGGGTTAACTTAAAAGGTGGATTGTGCATTGGAGGTACAGATCTTTAGGGGTTGGAAGGGACCTCCAGGAGTCATTGAGTGCAACAACTGCAGGAGCTGTATGCAGTCACCAGTGTGGGGAGGAGGAGACAACCCCACGCTTCCAACAGCTTGAGCGTGGCCACAGCACCTTCACGGATAAAGGAAAGGATGGAGAGCACTGAAGCAAAGAGGTGACTGGAAAGAGTCTTGGGCCTACTGGAATCAAGCATTGCACACTCTGAAGAAGCAAATGTGGTTTCTCTGGTTACCATTGTTTTCTTGTTACTATTGTTTGCTTGTTTTCTCTTGCAAGCCATTCTGTGCCAGAGCAGTAGTAATCCTAAAAACTTGGAAGCATTGTGGAGGAAGGATGAGATTATTGGGTTTTTTCCTCATTTCCATTACAAAATGTAAAATTAAAACCAAAATGTTGGATGTTTTCACTGCTGGGGAGGGTCTGGAGGCAAGTAAAGCTGTGTCTTAGCTTTGGTGGATGCTGGAGCAGAAGCAGATTGATGTCAGTAATAAACATTAAGTCTGAGGAGTGGACTTGATAGAATGGTTGCTGCTAATCTGATCCTCTGCAAACGGGGCTAGCAGCCCCACAGAATGGTTCCAGGTAGCATCTGACCAAGTCTCCCAACTCATCTGCCTGTGGGTTTGGAGTGTGTTTGAGCTAAGCTACAGCTGCCAGTCAGCTACAGTTTGCTTTTAGATAAATGGAGGAGAGCTGGGCTGGTTGGACTGAGCATTTCAAATCCTCTTTCTAGGAAAGAAGCTTTGCATAACAGAAGGGAAAATGGGTGGTTGTCAAGGTTTAGGGTATTCTCCAAGGAAGTAAACAAGCGGTGCAGCGTGGATGGGTGAGATGGGAGGTCAGCTCTGTACTGAGCAGGATGTGCTCAGGACAAGGCTCTACTTGCAGGAGGGTTTGGCCAAGAGGAAGGTCAGTCTCATGTTTATGGCAGTGGGACTCAGATTGCTACCCAGCCCCAATTGCCCATGTGATCCCTGCTGAATCTCTGAATCCCAGTGACCACTCCAGGATGCCCAAGTCTTTGAGTCTCATGCTCTGTGGGGCACAGTTTGTCCCTGGGCATGATGCACACAGGGCTGTTGGCATCGCTGTGGAGCATGAGAAGAGTGGGAGGCTGATGGGGACAGTAGACCAGTGCCAGAGCAGTTGCACCAGCTGTGGCCACGACATGTCCCAGAGAGACTCAGACACAGAAAGAAACAAAAAGAAGGCAAAAAAACCCAACCACTAACCAATGGAAAAAGCACCTCAAATCCTTGAAAACACCCTCAAGCATTCACTGAGCAAAATCCCAGAGGATCCTCCGCTGGTGCCACCAACCCACATCAAGTTACCTTTCCACTGCACGGGGCTGGGGGGAGGCAGGGGCAATGGAAGGCTCTGTCCTTGCAGCAAGGGCTGCGGTTTTGCCCTCTCCAGGAGGGGACAGGCTTGTGGCACCCGACGTGAGGGGCTGCGCCGGGACTCTGGAGCACATCTGCCAGCCGCCTGGCCCCCGTCGCCAGCCCCAGAGTACATCTTGTTTGTGTTTTTGTGCGGAGAACACTCCCAGCGGGTTATGTCAGAGGTGAGGAATGCAGGGCCACCCTGTGTCATGAGATCAGACTCACATTTTTAGGCTGAACACTTACCGTATTTGCTGGGAAGCAGCACGCAGGCGGCACGCGGGGCCCCGGAGGGGTGGGAGATACCCCCTTTGCCTTCCATCCCTCTTTTCCAAGCGTCGCTCCAGCAGAGGCGGGTGCAGCGGATGGGGCCCGTCTGCTGGAACAAGCTCTCCCTCTGTTCCTCTCAAGGAGCAAGAAAGGAAACGCAGTGAATTAAGGCGAATGAAAAGGCAGCAGTGAAAGGCGGCCGGGCGCCATGCCAAGCGCTCGGGAAACACTCGAGGTGCTGCTGAGCTGCTCTCTGCCGCTGCTTGATGCATTGGCACCCTCCACTGCCCCACGGGGGGAACCCCACCAAGCACCAGAACCCACAAAACACCCCCGACCCGGGGGGGCTGGGAGCATCAGTAGGGACACAAGCTCATCCAGGGCCAGGGTTTGCTGGGAGCTCTCGACGTGAAAGACGGTTGCAGGGTCTGGCCCAGAGTGTGGCCCAGATCAGTGACTTTTGCCCGGTTTCACTGTCGGGAGATGACATCTCTACAATTTCTGGGCTGCTTTGCTTGGGGAAAGCTGGTTCAAAACAACTCTGCTGGTGTCTTGCTGAGCTGCTGCTGCTTGTTCTCTACTCCAGGCTCAGAGGCTTCTTTGCAGCTCTGCTTCTCACCTAGGGTAATACTGGGGAGCTGCTCTGATCCCAGCAGAAAACCCACCGAGGTGGGGTCAACCCCCCCACACACAGAAAGACTCCCCCTCTCTGCACTGCACTGGCATGGATTTTATTTCCCTTCCCCCCCCCCTTTTTTTTTCTCTTAAAAAATTCTCTTTTCCTGAAATAGCAGCAGTAGTAGATGTTTTGAGATTGAAAACCCGAGAGCAAAGAGAAGCCCTTCCACACACCGAGTCCAAACTGCACCACACTGCTGCTGGTTGATTTGTTTTGAGTTTAGAGGTTTTTCTGTTCTGTTTTGCCTGACGGAGGGTTTTGCCATGGTGGTGTTTTGTTTTGTGTCAGAAGGAAAACAAACCCTGAAATACCAAATTCACTCACACAATGGGCTTTCCTTTCTCTAAACATCCTCATGAGATGGGCCTCTTGCAGCTCTTCTCTCTTCCCAGAATGAGAGAACAAATACTGGGAAATCTGAAGAGATGAACTATATGAAGCAGCAGAAGGTTCAGTGTCTCCACTGCCAGCTGGTCCTCACCCAAAGGATGCAGGTGATTCTTCAGGCAGCACTGAAGGTCCTTGTGCCACTGTGTTCCTGTGGGGACAATTTCAGCTCCTCATTTCTTACCCTGCACCCTCCATCATCTCCTTCCCATTTGTTGTGCTAACCTCATGTGTGGTCCCAGACTCCTTCTGTCACTCTACCATAGTCACAAAACCTCATTTGAAATTGTCCCTGTTGTGGCAAATGCTGATTGTGAGGTTCCTTCAAGGCTTGTGGTCTTATGGAGGCACCAGATAGTGCCTTGTGGAGATGACAGAAGTGCCCAGCAGGGACTGGAGGGACTGGAGCAGGAGCTCCATGGGGACCTTCAAACCCCACATCCTCCCCTGGTCAAGGTGGTGGAGGCCCCACCAAACTGTGGTAGTGGTGTGCTGATGAAAGGTGCTGTTTTCTACCTTGTAAAAATAAGGAGGGAGGGACTGTCATGTGGGATCCTTTGGAAAATGAGGCTTGTTTCATGGTTTAGGCTGTTATGTTCTCTTTCTTCAAAACCTTTGTGTCTTCTCTTCCACAAAGATGAGCTTTGATAAGATTTTCTGTTTTATCATTGAGGGTGAAAGCATTGGGATGGGCTGAGATTTGCATTTATCACCAGTCTCAGACACTGAACCAGGGCTAAACAAGATCTGGAGAGTGGGGCTGCAGGCTCATCTTGGCTTATCCAGAAGACTTCTGCAGTGTAAATGAAGTGAGGGAAGTATCTCGGCTTTCATTGAATCTTTCAGGTGCCCATCATGCTTGAAGGAGCATTAATCACCATTAGCAATGATTATCTATACTTAGACTTGATGGAAGTTCAGCTCAACTGCAGTGAACTTGTTCCCTCTGTTACACTCCTTCCATTTGGAGGAAATACATGGACACTGCTCAGCAACCCTTAATCATTTTGGCAGGGAACTGTCCCCTGGGAAGGCCAAAGTTTGTCACCCTGCCCCAGATGGCTATTTGGTCTCCCAAGTATTACATTATCTGCCCTTGCATTTGCTTCTAATCAGCATTATTTTTCTGAATTGCAACTGAGTGTCCTGAAATTATAGAGTCACAGAATATCTCAGCTTGGAAGGCACCCATTAGGATCATCAAGTCCAACTCTCTTCTCCTCACAGGACTATTATAAATGCCTGTTGCTCAACTTTGGTGTAGGATTAGTGCTCGTTCTGCAATAGTGTGGCAGTGCACCAACCACACTGTGTCAGGCAGATCCAGGAGTATAAGGCAGCAAGATCTCCATCTGACCCAGGCAGGCAGTCGCTGGTTTGACTCGGCTCTGGGCAGCAGTGGGACCTGCTGTCCCTGCCAGAGCAGATACTGTAGGCTCTTTATTTCCTAATTGTCACTTTTTCTGTGGCTGCTGCAAACAGAACAAGTAACACAGGAAAAACAGTGCTTCCCCTGTTAGGGATGGGGTGAAAAAGACAGAAAAAAGGGACTAAAGGAAAAATGGGGTGAAAGGCACCACCACATCCAAGGGCCTGACTGGGATCTTGCCTGAAACAGTATAAACATGCAGGGTAAACCCCCTGGAGGTCTGACTCTAGCACTGGAACCAGAAGGACGAAGAAAACCCATTTCAGACCAATTACGCTGTAGAAGATATGTGAGATTTTCAAAGCACCTAAAGCCATCATCGTTAGGCAGCGCAGCAACTGGAGTTTGAAGGCTAGGTCTATCCACTGGGGACACTAAAACCAGAGCTTTAACCCCATAGAAAGTGAGTCTGTTGCAGTTGTTTGGAAAGATTTTCGTGGAATCATAGAATTATGTCCCTCAGCACCAGGTCTACACATAAATTCCTCAAGGGATGGGGACTCCAACGCTGCTCTGGGCAGCCTGTTCCAACATCTGCTTACTCTTTTAGTGAAGAAATTCTTCCTAAAATCCAGCCTAAACCTTTCCTGACGCAGCCTGCAGTCACTTCCTCTAATTCTATCACTTGCCACAAGACAGAAGAGGCTGAGCCCTCCCTCACTCCAGACGCCTTTTAGGTAGCTGTAGAGAGCAGTAAGGTCTCCTCTCAGCCTCCTTTTCTCTAGGCTAAGCAACCCCAGTTCCCTCAGCTGCTCTTCATAAGACTTGTGCTCCAAAGTCACTGAAAGAGCATCTTACACACTTGGACTCTTGAGCAACACAACTCACCTACACAGTGAACAATGAGGTAGAGCTGGTAAGGCTGAGCAAGAGGACTAGACCAGCCCCTGTGGAGCAATAGGACAGGATTTGCAGGGAGATCTTGTTCCTTGACATTCTAAAGGTTTCCATTAGGAGCCAGGCAGAGCTACTGGTCTGTATGGATTCAGATAGCTGCCCCTTCTGGCCACCTCTCCACTGGTCATCTTTTGAGGTCCCTTCCAATCCCTGACATTCCATGATTCCGTGAGTCTGTGAATATATAGTGGTCTGAGCTCCTTCACACTGACCAAGCACACACTCTCTTGATGTCCTACAGCCATCCAGGAGTAATAAAAAGATGCTGGGAGATGCTCAAGGCTGCTAGTGTGCTGATGTACAATCCACTGCAGAAAGGGGTATAGGAAAGGTCTCAGGCAGCAAGAACATGATGATTTAATCTGCTTCAGCAGGCTCTCTGCCAGGAATATCCTGTCCAGCTTGCACTGAACTGACTGGCAATGAGGCGGGTCAGTGGCAGCCAACTCCAAATGACCAAGACTAGCCTTGTTTCAGTGCTCAGTAGCTGATTCATGGTTTGTCTGCCCCACCCAGCCTACAGTGAGTTCAACTTACCTCCCTGAGGTCCACTTTCCTGCTTTCAAGGCTCTCTCTCTCTTCCGGAGATCTTCCCACATTCACAGCCCAACCCTCAGCAACCAGTCCTCTCTGGCCTCCAGGACTGGACACCATGCAAGGCAGGAGCCAGCAGCTTGCTGGCTTTGACTCATCATCATCTAGGAAAAATGCTGGCTGATCCTGCCTGCTGAGCTTCCTCTTGCACCATCTGCCGTTCATGTCAGCCATCTCCAGCACGAAGACTTGGCATTCCTCTCCACTATCCTGTCTCCTGAGGTCACACTGCTGAAGATGACATGTGGAAAGTTAACCTGTGGAAATGGTGCTGTGCCATGCCCTGGCAATGCAGTGGCATCCTGTCACATTGCTTTTTCCAAGGCTTTTGCTAAGGCAGTGTCTCAGAAACATCTCCATATCCTCAGAGCAATGCCCTCCACAAAGCTCTTCACCATGCAAGAGCACCCACGCGTCGTGGTGTGCCAGGGCACGTGGCAGTGCTGGTTTCAATGGCCAGTGGGATGGACAAGCTGCTGGTGACCATCATGTGCTCTGAATTTGGCAAAACCTCATGGGACCATGGGAACACAGACCATACCAGCTTTGCACCTCCAGATAGTGCTCAAGTTTGGTCTCAGTGACTTCCCTGTCTGTGGTGTGAGCTAGGAATCAAAACCTGATGGTTTCCCATGGGACTCAGACTTGTGAATGATGTAAGCATTTGTGGTCCCTTCCCTTAAATAACTACAGAGCAGAGCAAAAAGGGTTTCCAGTCCAACAGATAGGCTGCCAACAGGTGCTCTGGGCGCTGAGAGATAATCAAAGATGCCCTGATGTGGTCTGTCACTCACTTGAAGACAGAAGAACAGGTAAGATCTGGTTTCTTTACCCTGTTAGGCTACCCAGATGCTCCAGCAGCACAGTAACACAAACATTCATCAGGTTGCCCAGGGAAGAGGTTGAATTGCCATGCCTTGATGTGTTTAAAAGTTGTGTAGAGCTGGGGCTTAGGGACAGGGGTTAGTGGTGACCTTGGGACAGTTGGGTTAATGGTTGGGCTTGATGATCATAAAAGTCTTTTCTAACCTAAATGATAAAATGATTCTATGATCTTATCTGTATTCTGGTGGGTCAGGACAATATTATTACCTTGTCTGAAGGGCAAGAGAGTGGAATGTGTCTTAAAAATGGAAGACTAGGGTACATCCTTAGGGACAACAGAGTTGTGTCAGAATAGCACTCTGTAAAATAACAGAAGACAAAAGCTTTTCTTTCTCCCTAAATAAATCTGTTCTGTGCTTCTGCTGTGGTTGGCTTTTCAAGGCTCGCAGAATTCAAGGAGGATGTGGTCACACTCATTGGAAACTCCAGATGCTACAATGTACAAACTCAAATCTGCATTAAATTCGCATTTTTGATGAATTAGAGCTCGTGAGTTTTCACTCTATTTTTCTTGCAGGGTGATGGCAGGCTGCTGCAGTTTTCCTGTCTGCTGGAGAACATTTGCCCAATAGCTCTGATATAACCTTGATTTCTTTGACAGGATCCAGTGTTCTGTTATTAACTGAGGTCACTGTAGCCTAGGAGAGAAATCAACACTGTCATGAATTACGGGGTGTGCTGGTAGGACATCTCACTCTGATTGATTTCAAAGTGAACAAACTCCAGCTAATTGAAGATGAGTTCAAGCCAGACTTCACTTCTGGCTTCTGAATTGCCCTAAGTGGTGAGGAGAGTCCGGGTTGAGAACCTTTAGATGAGTGAGACTCTTCAGTAAAAGTACCTGCAGGTCTGAGTTTTGAAGAAGCCAAGTATTGTAGTGATGCAGTTGTATGCCAAGTCAACATTCACCAGGTATGAAAAAAACCACCTCAGAATCACCACAATGAGGACACCATGTGTTGTGGAATGGCTGCTCCTCAGCTTTAGGCATGGCATCGTCCAGCTGGTCCTTCACCTGCAGAATATTTCCATCCCATCTGTCACCTTCTGCTGCTGAGCACCTGAGGGAGATGGAAAGTGGCATCCCAGCCTGCGGGTATAAATTTGTGAGCTGAGAGAGGCCTGAGGGTACATAACACATACTGCTTCTGCAGAGGTTACCACCATAACTGATCTCTAGCTCTCATGGTCAGTAGTCACATGCATTCCTGTGATCTTGCAGGCCCCCTGGCTCCAGGCCTGTGCATGGGGGTGAAGACACTTTCTGTTCAACATCCTGCCCCACCACTGACTGGATGGAAACTAGTGATTTCCTTTAAAAGCTCAGGTGACGAAGAAGTCACACATGCTTTTGTCTCTCTGTTCACAAAACAGTGGTAGCAAGGACTGCTGGGACTCAGGCTTCTCATCCAGGTGGGCCAAGCACTGGATGTGACATCAGACCACCCATCTTGCATTTATTGCGGGCTTGTTTCTCCTTGGAGGCAAAGGGAATACAGATGCAGCCCCCATCTCATGCCATGTTGGAAGCTCTTGTCATGGAGCAGGAGGACAACACTGAAATCTCCACAATATCCAAGATGTTGGTCTTTTACACCAAACCACAATGCAGAGCCCTGTCTCCTCCGTTGGCCACCACGGAGCCAGCAAATACTAAATAAGCTGCTGTCTCCCAAAAGCTGGGTCTTACTCATCCTGACAGCCCATCTTTTGCTGCTTCTTCCACAAAATGCCACATCCTCTCCAGGGGATGTTTTCAAACCAAGGTGCCCTTTCAGATTTGAGACTTGCGACTAGGAATGAGACGCCTTGGAGCAGATGTAGAGGCAGAAGAAAACATGACAACGGAGGCATGAAGTACTCATCCTGCAACAGCAATAATTGGCTCTGATTTTTTCAGCTCATGTATACGCACCAGTGCTGTCAATGGTGGGATGTTATGAGCATCACCAGTGCTGAAGTGCCACTGTTTTCTTAGTAGTCTCTCAGGAAGGTTATTAATCTTCCCCATGTGATTGCCTCGAGTGTCTGAGCAGCAAAATGCTCGTTCTGCAGCCCCCTGAGCTTAAATCATCTGCCCTCAGAGGACAAGTCCAAAGAAACCACTCCTCAGAGGACAACACACGTGCAGCCACTTGAAGGGCAGATACTCCTCTCCAAGAATGTCACTGTCACTTTGCTGGAGGTCAAAAGCCCCTCCAGGGTGCATACCTGAAGGGGCACTTCATCTTCTCTGGCTGAAGGAATTTGTCTTAACTAAAGCGCTTCAATTAAAAGTCAAGGCTAAATCACTGCAAAGTGCCTGAGACAAGAGTCATTACTACTGGAATAAAAGTTTTAAATAATTTTTAATATGCTCTGCAAGGCATCCATAAAAGGCCCTTAATCAATATGCATTTCAATTCCTTGCACTAGGGTTTGCAGACTTTAAATTCACCCACAGATGAAGGGTCAGGAAACCAACCTGCACTTCTGTCAGAGCTCTTGTGCAGCCACACCCAGGACATCACCCAAGTCCAAGCTGTCGGTGAAGTGTGACCTAATGGATCTGGCTGTGCTGAAATGAATTGGTGGTTGCAGTCACACTGTTGGCAATTATCCTGGTGAGAAAAGTGGAGAGGATGAGGAAGGGCTAAGCCATAGATATTAGCTCTCCGGGTGCTCATGCCTGTGGACTCCAGATCTCCATGTGCAGCATTCACATGTCCTCACAGCCATAGATCTGGTAACTCTCCCTTGCAGAAAGACAGGGCTAGTGTAGTGTCTGGTATGCAGTGAAGCAAGGTGATAGTTCTGCTTCCCACTGCCAGCAGTGAGGGGAGCAGACCTAGCACCTCACAGCAGAGGTAGAGAGAAGCACAAGCTTCCCCAAGGCAAGAAGGGACATGGGGCCCCATCCATGAAGGCGCTTGTGGGAGCAGAGTTGTGGTGGTTGGAGTCCAAGTATGTGCTTAAACATTTGGATGGACTGGGGCCAGGGGTACTGAAAAGAAATTTCCAGCAAGGAGAAACTTCTAGGAAGAACCAAACCCTAGAGGAAGCTCAGGGTGAGGTTTGCACTTCCTATTTAAGTCTAAAAAAAGCCCTGTCTCAGGAGGGGGTGAGTTTCAGTAACATCCAGTGTGTCCGTCCTCATCATCCCCACCCTGACTGGCCAGTTCTTCACGTACAGAACTGTGGTGATGAGAGTAAAGCACATGGAAGCCCCACAATGCAGATGCATCCTCAGAGCCTCCTTCTCTCCAGTGAGCACCCTGGGGTCCAGGCACGGAGCAGTGTCACTCTTTAAATTGTTCACAGGAGGTAGGATGCATTGAAAGGGACAAAGATAATTGATGCAGTCAACTTTGCATCTGGAGATGAAAACGGGGACAGATTTATCCCCTGGTAATTTCCATGCCAGTTCTGCAGCAAGACTGCTATGAGGGGCAGCCGAGGGACCTGTGGGTGTTTAGCCTAGAGAAAAGGAGGCTGAGGAGAGACCTTATTACTATCTAGAACTACCTGAAAGGATGCTGGAGCAAGGAGAGGTGGCAAGTGATAGGACCAGAGGAAATGGCTACACACTGCACCAGGGGTGGTTTAGACTAGATCTGAGGAAGAATTTCTTCACCGAAGGGGTTATCAAATATTGGAAGAGGCTGCTCAGGGCAGTGGTGAGGTCCCCATCCCTGGAGGGATTTAAATAGCAAGTAGACCTGACGCTTAGAGGCGTGTTTTAGTGGTGATCTGGCAGTGCTGGGTCAAAGGTTGGAACTGATGATCTTAAAGGTCTCTTCCAATCAAAGGAAGACATTCTGTGCCTTGGATTTGGATGGGGCTCTCTCCCCAAATCAGCCCCTAAATGTGCCTTGGGCGAAACCAGGAGCTGGGGGCTGTAACTCAGAAGCAGGCTGAACAAAACCACCTTGTTTTGGAGGCTGAAAATAATGCAGCCGTGTAAAATAAAGGCAGGTTAAGCCATCTCAGTGGATTCCTCAGGACCTGCTTATTTAACCCCCAGACTTAAAATCCCCCATTACTGGGAAATAAATCATGGTAAGCTTATGTATTGCTTGAGTTTGGAGGGATGCAGCTCCCTGCTTTTGCTGCCTTAGGGCTTGAAATAAGCCAGGGAAAAGCAGGCAGCCTTCTAGAGGCAGAGAAAGGGAAAAACAAAAATAAAGAAAACCAGAAAGAAACCAAAAGCGGGGGCGAGAGGGAAGGAAGAGGGAGGATTTTGCCTCGGGAAAAGGCAGCCGGGAGGCGTCGGAGCCTCGCAGAGCGTCCTGGCCGTTGCGAAAGACCCTTTTTTCCTCGGGTTCGGGTGCCCCTCGGTAGTACAAACCATCCCGGCACGAAAACTCAGTCCCGAGCTGCACGTCTCCAGAAACGCAGCGGGAAGGCTGGAAAACCGGGAGGCCCCGGGCCGGGGCTGGGAAGCGCGTCCGGGATTGCGGGAGCGGAGCGGGGCCGGTGCCATCTAGCGGTCCTGGGAACCCGCTCGGGAGCACGAAAATACCCCAAAGCTCAGCCCAGACCCCTCCGGCTCCTCGTGCCCCCATCCGTCTGCACGCAGGGAGAGCAGTTTTGGTGTTTGGGGAGACGTGGGGGTTTCTGCCAGCGGGGTCTTGTGCATCTGCCGCGAAGATGCACCCAGACGGAGCAGAAATAAATTTGCGAAGGGCTGAACCGGCCACGAACTCCTGTGCGGGTGTAACCCCCTCCTTTCTGGCTCCTTGCCCCCTCCTCACACTCCTGTCCCCCTTCTCCTCTTTTGCCACCCTAAACCCCATCTTCCACGGCTGTAGCAGAACTATCGCTCCCCCACCATCTCCCCAGATCCTGGCCAGGTTTCCTCTGTGGTCCCAACTGCTTTGTCCTTTCCTTCCACACAAGCCAGTTTCTTCTGGAGCCAACTCCACTGTCTTTATATTTTAGATCACTCAGATAAGCTAGAAGGGGCCTGCAGAATCCTTACAGTCTTACCAGCATTGGATTAATTAGAAAAAGATAAATCAGGAATAGATAAGAGATAAAAGCTCAGAATTAACTGGTTCCTAAGTAGGTAAGCCAGCAAAATAAAAACAGCAATTTGCAGCTAAATAAAAATAACAATTAAGCATTTGAAATACAAATACCCCATTCAGAGGCAGCCGATACATATTCAGGTGCCTTCATTACGACGAGGTTGATGCTGTCTCTCAAATAAACAGACAGGTACAAAACAGCAGCCTGAATACTCCAATTATAGCAGCACCACATCACTGTTTATGGAAACCCAAAAGCGAAAGCTGGAGACAGACTTTTTATTGGGGTATCTAAAGATATGACAAGGGCAAATGGTTTCAAGCTGAAAGAAGGGAGGTTAGATCAGATCTTTGGAAGAAGTTCCTCACTGTGAGGGTGCTGAGGCATTGGAATAGGCTGCCCATGCAGGCTGTGGCTGCTCCACCCCTGGAAGTGTTTCAAGGCCAGGTGGGATGGGACCTGGTCTAGTGAAAGTTGTACCTGCCAATGATGATCATTAAGGTCCTTTCCAACCTAATCCATTCTATGATTCATGGTCCTAGTGGCAGGAGGGATCCAGGGGGAGATGAAGAGGAGGATGAGGGCAATGGGGAAAGCATGTATAGGAAGCATTTTTTTAATTTAATCAGTCTTTTATTTAATCAGTGTTTTATGTAACCAGTGTTGGGATTCTCCTTCACTGAGGGCTTTAAGCTGAAGGGAAGTGCTGCTGCACCTCACTACTGCTATAGGGTTGTTCTTTCTCGCAGGGAAGTCCTAACAGGGGAGCAGCACTTGGTCTCCTGCCCTACATCCAGCCCAGGGTTCCGGCAGTGATGCAGCCCCCAGGCACTGGCCAGCAGGAAGACCCTGGGATCAGTGAAAAGCCAAACACTGCCAAGGCCAAAAGCTACAAAGCCTTTGGAGCTCAAATGGTGCAGCTGATCGAAAAAATAACACACAGGGACACACCCCCGGTCCTCAGAGCTTCCTTGCCCCACAGCGGGTACATGTGCTGGGAACTGGGCTCCGGGATGAAGGGACCTAGGCTACGATGGCTTTGGGCAACCTGCAAGTGGGATCTCCCCCATGGCAGGGGTTTGGAAATAGATTGTCTCTGAGGTCCCTTTGTAGTTAGAGAATCTTTAAGCTCCTTTCCAATCCAAACCATTCTGTGACTCTGTGACACCGAGGGGCACTGGATGAGTCGGTGGGTCCTGGGGGTGCGGAGCCCCAGTGGGTACCCAGGGGCTTGTGTCTGTGCCCGGGATGCTGGGTGTGTTCCCTGGGGGCATCTACATTCTTGGGGGGTGACAAGTATCACTGGGTAGTGGGGGAGCAGGTGTCGCCCCCATTCCACGGACACCCCGGGGAAAGAGGGGTGCTGCTGCATGCGGCCGAAAGGGTGAAGCCGCTCTCAGCGCACTACACAATTCAGGCCGGCAGGGGGCGCTGTTTCTGCGCAGGCGCAGCGCGGCCCAGGAGCGGGGGCAGCGGCGCTCCGAGCGCGCATGTGCCTGAGACGCCCCCTCGCGGCCAGTCTGCGCCTCTGCAGTGGCGAATCTGCTGGCGGCGCCAGCAGCGGCTACGCAGCCCGTGCGGAAAGTGCTGCGGCGGGGCCGGTGAACGCCTTTACTCCGGGCGGGATTTCATCATGCTGGGGAGGGGAGGGGAAAGGAAGGCGGTGCCGTCGGCTCTCCATGCCGCTGTCGCCCCGCAGCGTCCTGCCCGCCCTGCTGCGCCGCCTCCGNCAGCCAGGTAACGCCCCGCACCGGAGAGGGAAGGTGGTGGGGGGAAGGTGTCCCCTGTGTGTCCCCCCAGTGTGTGTCCCCCCCTCTTCCTGCGCTCCCTGCCGGGGGTTCCCCGCCTCAGCGCCCTCCACCCGGTGGCTGCTCTCTTGATCTCCCGGCGGAGGGTCCCGGGGGTTTCCCGTGCCCTGCCCGCAGTGGTAGTGCTGGTGGGTGTTGTGGAGGTGTCTGGCAGAACTGGATCGGTGCGTCAGCCCTGGCTCAGCTCTGCTGGGCTCCGTGCGGCTTCGCTGACAGGGTTTAGGCCCCCCCGCGTTGCTTCCTCGTCCTGTAGGGTCGCACGTCCCATAGGGTCACACCATGAGTTCCCTTCGGAGTTGAGGCTGGGTTGGGTTCTGCGGGGAGGTGATTCTCTTTAGAGTTGTGTGTTGGCCTCGTGCGGTGCGGCATGGTCATTCTTTTGGACGTTTTTCCATTTCATCACTGTTATTTGTCGAGGTGTGTAGTTGTCCCCTCTAAGTTGAGACCGTGAGGGTGACAGAGACCTGGCACAGGCTGCCCGGGTTGGTTCTGGAGTCTCCTGCTCTGGAAACATGCGGACTTCTTCTATGGAGACATCCAGAACCCACCTGGATGTATTCCTGTGGGACTCTGTTCTAGCAGGGGTCGCTGGACTAGATGGTCTCCTGAGATCCCTTCCAGCCCCCACCAGGCTGTGATTCAGTGATTCTATGATTTGATTGACTTTTTATTTATCTATTACTGGTTTTGTTACCCTTGTTGTCTTCCTTAATGGCTGTGGAGCCAGCTCACAGCACGTGGACCCTTCCCCTTCCTCCTTGCTTCATGACCTAAGTGGGTGGGTTCCCTACATGCCCCCTTTAAGCAGCTGAATCCACGGTCTCCTGCTTAACCTCACACAAAGCTACGTGTGTGTCCCATGGATTTGTAGGTCCATGCATGTGTTTCCCCATTAAAGGAGTGGATTTATAACCCTCTAATTATACAAACACCAGTGCTTCAATGAGTTTTTATTATGAATCATTGCACGGCATAATACCTTGGCAAGGGAACCCCTTGTAAATAAAATTATGATCTACTAGCCAGTTTATTTGTTTTAAAAGCCAGTGTTTGGGGCGCTGTCATTGGCTTCTGAAGGATCGATGCATCCCTTTCTCTCTGGCTGTCTGCAGGATTGAAGTCGGAGCATGGGGTGGCTGAAGAAAGATCTGTGGGTGAATTTGTGTAGCTGGGACCACGGCTGTCGTGTTGTAGGGCTGACGGTAGTAACTCACTGAGATGTTTCCACAAGATAAAAGGGGAGGAATAATAAAGATTGGGGGTGGTTTATAGGTTACAATGCAGGAGACCCAGTGTATTAGCTTGTGGAGGAGCGCTTTAATTAAACCTAAGGGACCCTTAACCTTCGCAGAGGAGAGTGAGCGACGTATCCTCCTGCAGCAGTGCCTGATGCAATAAGCTGCCGTGATCCAGGGGTGGATCCCTCGCTGCTTTACTGGTCTACGGGACAAAGCTGCAGCAGAATTTGCCACATCGAGTGCTGCTGTGCACTCCTCCGCTGGGTTGGGCTCAAGACTGGAGCTTTAATTAGATTGAGCCCTGTCAGCGAACATAATTATTTGCCTCAGTTGGGTGTTTTTTGTTTGCTTTGCTTTTTTTTTATCTCCTTGTGTATGCCTGAGCTCTCTCTTACTTCTAGATCAGGACAAAGAGTTGCTAGAGGCTGCTTTTAGATGCTCAGCAGCAAGGAGAGTGACCGCTCTGTCGAGTCAGCAGCTGCTGCTTTGCTGCTGTTTCCCACTTTGGACCCCCTCAGCTCAACAAAGGCAATTTGGACTTAACTACTTTAAAACACACACACACATGAAAAAAAGAGAGGTCAGATCCCTCCCTCTGCCACGTTACCCAGGAATGGCAGTTGGAGTCCTCAGCCCTAGAGTGAAACTTTCATGTTTTGGTGTGACTAGTTAACAGGAAGGAAACAGCAGTTTTGTGCTGTACTTGCAGAGCTGGTGGGGTTGGGTGGGAGATTCCTATTTTTCTTGCTTGCTTTTATTTATGTGAGTTTGTTTTTAATGCAGTCTTTTGGGTCTTCCTCCTTTTATTAATAAAATTAGCCCTTGGTCTCTGAAGCACTTGTAGCTTTTCTAATGTGATTACTGAATGGCAGCCTGGGTATTCTCTTCTCTTTGGTTTTTCCGTTGCCCTGTAGTATTAACAGCAGAAAAGCTCAGAATTTAGGAAAAAGCTGCTGTGGCAGAAATATTGCAATCTCTATTTTTCTTTTTTTTGGCTTTTAGTTAGATGGAGAAGCGCAAGATGCAATAAAATTGCTGAATCTGGAGCATCCCATGCTTAGAACATGCCACTCGAGGAGGCACTGGCATCTCTTGTGCTTTTCCCTCCTGGTTTGGCTCCTTCGTCCTTAGTAATTGAAGATACACCTTGGTTTTGGCTGAAGGAGAGTGGACTTTGGCAAGGAAGACTTTTAATTAAATTAACTTTTATCTCCCCATCACTGCTGGCAATTGTGATCAGAAAAGCATGCTGTTATGTGTTTAGGGGTTGGGCATTTCCCTGGGATGAAAGAGGAGAAAGAATCATGGAATGGCTTGGTTTGGAAGGGATCTTAAAGATCATGTAGTTCTACCCTCACTGCATAGGTAGGGACACCTTCACTAGATCAGGTTACTCAGGGCCCTGTCCAGCCTGGCCTTGGACACTTCGAGGAATGGGGCAGCCACAACTTCCTTGGGCAGCCCGTTCTAGCATCTCACCACCCTCACAGGAAAGAATTTACTCCTGATCTCTAACCTTTGTTCCTTAGGGCAGAGGGACCTTTGTGGAGCCACAGCAAGGTGATGGTGGTTTGAGTCAGGTCAAGACCTTGGTGTAAGCCATCTGCAGGATTTTGCCACTCTGAAATGTTTGGGATTTAGGGGGAAGGTTGTGTGCTACATTTACTTTTTTTACTCTTTCCTGAAGCTACTGGACAAGTTTTAAGAACATGAGCTGTTCTTAGAGACAGTGCAACACCTTCTTTGCTTAGACACTAGGCTAAACATGTCTTCTGTGAGAGCATCTGAAAATTTCTGTGCTTACTGGTCAGTCTTGAATTGCAATGACAGGTGAGAAGATGTCTAAAACAATCACAGAATTATTGAGGCTAGGAAAGCGCTCTGAGATCATCCAGCCCAGCCCATGACCCAACATCACCACAGGCACCTTGATCAGGGCACTAAGGGCCACATCCAGTTGCTTCTTAAGCACCTCCAGGAATGGGACTCCACCACTGCCCTGGGCAGTCCATTCCAGTGTCTGAACACTCTTTCTGTGATGAAGGGCTTCCTAACATCCAACCTAACCGTCCCCTGGAAGCTTCAGGCCCTGCCCTCTCATCCTGTCACTAGCTGACTGGGAGAAGAGCCTGACCACCACCTGACTACAACTTCCCTTCAGGGAGTTGTAAAGAGGAAGAAAGTGTCCCCCACCCCC